>JAKYLM010000070.1:227500-232500 GCA_023634145.1 Thymallus thymallus
GTTTCCGAGCTGGTCATGGGTGCACCTCAGCTACGCTCAAGGTACTGAACGATATCATAACCGCCATCGATAAAAGACAGTACTGTGCAGCCGTTTTCATCGACCTGGCCAAGGCCTTCGACTCTGTCAATCACCGCATTCTTATTGGCAGACTCAACAGCCTTGGTTTCTCAAGTGACTGCCTTGCTTGGTTCTCTAACTACTTTGCAGACAGAGTTCAGTGTGTCAAATCGGAGGGCCTATTGTCCGACCCTCTGGCAGTCTCTATGGGGGTGCCACAGGGTTCAATTCTTGGGCCAACCCTTTTCTCTATATACATCAACGATGTCGCTCTCGCTGCTGGTGACTCTCTGATCCATCTCTACGCAGATGACACCATTCTGTATACATCTGGCCCCTCTTTGGATACTGTGTTTACTAACCTTCAATCAAGCTTCAATGCCATACAACACTCCTTCCGTGGCCTACAACTGCTCTTAAACGCTAGTAAAACTAAGTGCATGCTTTTCTATCGAACAATGCCAGCACCCGCCCACCGGACTATCATCACTACTCTCGACGGATCCGAATTAGAATACGTGGACACCTACAAATACCTAGGCATCTGGTTAGACTATAAACTCAACTTCCAGACTCACATCAACCATCTCCAATCCAAAATTAAATCCAGAATTGGCTTCCTATTTCGCAACAGAGCCTCCTTCACTCATGCTGCCAAACATGCCCTTGTAAAACTGACTATCCTACCGATCCTTGATTTCGGCGATGTCATTTACAAACTAGTCTCCAACACTCTACTTAGCAAATTGGATGTAGTCTATCATAGTGCCATCCGTTTTGTCACCAAAGCCCCTTACACTACCCACCACTGCGACCTGTATGCTCTCGTTGGCTGGCCTTCACTATATATTCGTCGCCAAACCCACTGGCTCCAGGTCATCTATAAGTCTTTATTAGGTAAATCCCCGCCCTATCTCAGCTCACTGGTCACCATAGCAACACCCACCCGTAGCATGCGCTCCAGCAGGTATATCTCACTGGTCACCCCCAAAGCCAACACCTCCTTTGGCCGCCATTCCTTCCAGTTCGCTGCTGCCAATGACTGGAACGAATTGCAAAAATCATTGAAGCTGGAGGTTCCTATCTCCCTCAATAACTTTAAGCATCAGCTGTCAAAGCTGCTTATCGATCACTGCACCTGTATATAGCCCTTCTGTAAATAGCCCACTCTACTACCTCATCCCCATATTTATTTTCGTTTATTTTTCACTAATCTTGCACTCCAGTATCTCTATTTGCACATCATAATTTGCACATCCTTCATTCCTGTGTTAATGATGATAATTCTGTAATTTATTTCTACTCTATAGTCTATTTATTGTCCTACCTCCCAACCTTACTGCATTTTTGCACTACATTTTGCACTCTGTTTATAGATTTTCTATTGTGTTTTTGACTGTTTGTTTAATGTGTAACTCTGTGTTGTTGTGTTTTTTTTTTTTTTTTGTCGCACTGCTTTGCTTTGTCTTGGCCAGGTCGCAGTTGCAAATGAGAACTTGTTCTCAACTGACCTACCTGGTTAAATAAAGGTGAAATAAAAAATAAATAAATAAATAAATAAATACCTGAACCAATCCAATGCTTTTAAATGCATGAGGAGTAGTGAAGGGTAGAGAATCTGAACTCAGACGCTGTGTATTGTCATAGTAGGAGTGTGTAGTGGGGTTTAGGGGATTTTGTGTAGGTTATGTGTATACATATTCAAATGTTAAATTAACACAGTTCCTTTCTCTCTTCCTCTCCTCCCTCCCTCCCTCCCTCCCTCCCTCCCTCCCTCCCTCCCTCCCTCCCTCCCTCCCTCCCTCCCCTCTCCTCCTCTCTCCCTCCCCTCTCCTCCTCTCACCAGTGGGTATGACATCCCTCTCAACCCTCTCCACCTGATCCCATTCTATGCTGGAGCTCGTTTCCATGACTTCCACCATATGAACTTCGTAGGGAACTACGCCTCAACCTTTACCTGGTGGGACAAGATACTACATACTGACTCCCAGTACAACAGACACCTGATGAGCAGGAAGGACCAGTAAACAGACACACGGACGACACACACACACAGGGACGCAGGCTGTCACATACGCAGACAGACACACACACAGGGACGCAGGCTGTCACATACGCAGACAGACACACAAACACATGCACTTATGAATGCAATGCTTACACACTTCATGAAGGTCAGAACTGGACTCCTGAGTGTGCAGTGCCTTGTGGGAAAAGAACACACTAAAATAGAGTAGAACAGGCTTGACCAATAACATCAGCCCTAGTTTGGTCTTGACCAATAACATCAGCCCTTGTCTGTTCTTGACCAATAACATCCAGGTTTGGGGGCAATTCCAGTCAATTCAGGAAGTATAACAACATTCCAATTCCCTTCAATACTTATCAATTAGGAATATTTTGAAGTTGAGTTTGGTTCACTTTTTGAAATGACTGGAATTTAAATTGACCCCAACCCTTGATAACATCAGGCATGTTTGGGGTTTTAGGCTGGGTTTCTGTATAAGCACTTTGTGATCTGCTGATGCTTTAGAAATACATTCGATTGATTGATTGTCTGGTCTTGACTTGACCAATAGCATCAGGCATTGTTTGGTCTTGACCAATAGCATTAGGCCGTTGTTCGTGAATAAAAATGATGAATAATAATGTATTTTTCTTCATTGGAATTAAACCATTTTTTTACCAGTTGGATTGAAGCACTTTACTTTCATTTTATGGTTCTAGATCAGTTCAGTATGGTTCTAGAATATCAGTCCAGTACGGTTCTAGAATATCAGTCCAGTACGGTTCTACACTCTTAGAAAAAAGCGTTCCAAAAGGGGTTTTCGGCTGTCCCCATAGGAGAACCCTTTTCGGTTCCAGGTAGAACTATTTTGGGTTCCATGTAGAACCCTCTGTAGAAAGGGTTCTACCTGGAACCAAAAAGGGTTCTTCAACGGGTTCTCCTATAGGGAACAAGTAAATAACAATTTTAAGTTCGAGATAGCACCTTTTCTAAGAGTGTACAGTGGGGAGAACAAGTATTTGATACACTGCCGATTTTGCAGGTTTTCCTACTTACAAAGCATGTAGAAGTCTGTAATTTTTATCATAGGTACTCTTCAACTGTGAGTGACGGAATCTAAAACAAAAATCCAGAAAATCACATTGTATGATTTTTAAGTAATTAATTTGCATTTTATTGCATGACATAAGTATTTGATACATCAGAAAAGCAGAACTTAATATCTGGTACAGAAACCTTTGTTTGCAATTACAGAGATCATACGTTTCCTGTAGTTCTTGACCAGGTTTGCACACACTGCAGCAGGGATTTTGGCCCACTCCTCCATACAGATCCTTCAGGTTTCGTGGCTGTCGCTGGGCAATACGGACTTTCAGCTCTCTCCAAAGATTTTCTATTGGGTTCAGATCTGGGGACTGGCTAGGCCACTCCAGGACCTTGAGATGCTTCTTACGGAGCCACTCCTTAGTTGCCCTGGCTGTGTGTTTCGGGTCGTTGTCATGCTGGAAGACCCAGCCACGACCCATCTTCAATGCTCTTACTGAGGGAAGGAGGTTGTTGGCCAAGATCTCGCGATACATGGCCCCATCCATCCTCCCCTCAATACGGTGCAGTCGCCCTGTCCCCTTTGCAGAAAAGCATCCCCAAAGAATGAAGTTTCCACCTCCATGCTTCACGGTTGGGATGGTGTTCTTGGGGCTGTACTCATCCTTCTTCTTCCTCCAAACACGGCAAGTGGAGTTTAGACCAAAAAGCTCTATTATTGTCTCATCA
Organism: Thymallus thymallus; assembly: GCA_023634145.1. Classification (NCBI taxonomy): domain Eukaryota; kingdom Metazoa; phylum Chordata; class Actinopteri; order Salmoniformes; family Salmonidae; genus Thymallus; species Thymallus thymallus. The sequence goes on from JAKYLM010000070.1 coordinate 231,342, forward strand.
GACCACATGACCTTCTCCCATTCCTCCTCTGGATCATCCAGATGGTCATTGGCAAACTTCAGACGGGCCTGGACATGCGCTGGCTTGAGCAGGGGGACCTTGCGTGTTCTGCAGGATTTTAATCCATGACGGCGTAGTGTGTTACTAATGGTTTTCTTTGAGAATGTGGTCCCAGCTCTCTTCAGGTCATTGACCAGGTCCTGCCGTGTAGTTCTGGGCTGATCCCTCACCTTCCTCATGATCATTGATGCCCCACGAGGTGAGATCTTGCATGGTGCCCCAGACCGAGGGAGATTGACCGTCATCTTAAACTTCTTCCATTTTCTAATAATTGCGCCAACAGTTGTTGCCTTCTCACCAAGCTGCTTGCCTATTGTCCTGTAGCCCATCCCAGCCTTGTGCAGGTCTACAATTTTATCCCTGATGTCCTTACACAGCTCTCTGGTCTTGGCCATTGTGGAGAGGTTGGAGTCTGTTTGATTGAGTGTGTGGACAGGTGTCTTTTATACAGGTAACGAGTTCAAACAGGTGCAGTTAATACAGGTAATGAGTGGAGAACAGGAGGGCTTCTTAAAGAAAAACTAACAGGTCTGTGAGAGCCGGAATTCATACTGGTTGGTAGGTGATCAAATACTTATGTCATGCACTAAAATGCAAATTAATTATTTAAAAATCATACAATGTGATTTTCTGAATTTTTGTTTTAGATTCCGTCACTCACAGTTGAAGAGTACCTATGATAAAAATTACAGACTTCTACATGCTTTGTAAGTCTGAAAACCTGCAAAATCGGCAGTGTATCAAATACTTGTTCTCCCCACTGTATAATATCAGCTCAGTACGGTTCTAGATCAGCTCAGTACGGTTCTAGATCAGTTCAGTACGGTTGTAGATCCGCTTTCAGATGGTTGGACAAGCACATTCCTCCTGTCTAGTTCTTCTTCTTCAAATGTCACGATACGTGGTCTGGACTACAGCTGCTTTTCTGTTCTACCTGATCATTTAATAGCACCCACGAGGAGAGTGCTGTTCTGGTTTCTTTTCACCAGTTTCACCAGGACTCCCTATGTCTGCAGTTTTTTTGGTAGCGACCTAAATGAAGGTTAGTAACTGTCGATCTGATGTCCAGAAGTGCTTGGCGGTCATGTGATAATAGTGT
>JAKYLM010000070.1:237500-272500 GCA_023634145.1 Thymallus thymallus
AGAAAGAGAGAGGGGGATAGAAAGAGAGAGGGGGATAGAAAGAGAGAGATAGAAAGAGAGAGGGGGATAGAGAGAGAGAGAGATAGAAAGAGAGAGGGGGATAGAGAGAGAGAGAGAGAGAGAGAGGGGGATAGAGAGAGAGAGAGAGAGAGAGAGAGAGAGAGGGGGATAGAGAGAGAGAGAGAGAGAGAGAGAGAGAGAGGGGGATAGAAAGAGAGAGATAGAGAGAGGGGGATAGAGAGAGGGGGATAGAGAGAGAGAGAGAGAGAGAGAGAGAGGGGGATAGAGAGAGAGAGAGAGAGAGAGAGGGGGATAGAGAGGGGGATAGAGAGAGAGAGAGAGAGAGAGAGGGGGATAGAGAGAGAGAGATAGAGAGAGGGGGATAGAGAGAGAGAGAGAGAGAGAGAGAGAGAGAGGGGGATAGAGAGAGAGAGATAGAGAGAGGGGGATAGAGAGAGAGAGATAGAGAGAGGGGGATAGAGAGAGAGAGAGAGAGAGAGAGGGGGATAGAGAGAGAAAGAGAGAGGGGGATAGAGAGAGAGAGAGAGAGAGGGGGATAGAGAGAGGGGGATAGAAAGAGAGAGATAGAGAGAGGGGGAGAGAGGAGAACGTTTCTCTTCCTTCATCTTGTATTCCTGTGATATGTTTCATCTATCTGTTCTGTCTGAGAGGTGCTGAGTGTTTAAGGTGAATCTGAAATAGCTGTTGTTGCCGTGACGACAGATCGGCTTAGTGCTTTGAGCTGCCTGCCTCCGGGTCGGCCATCTGTCAGGATAGTGTCTCTCTGTGTGTGTGGGGGGTGTAATCAGTTGACAGGAAGTAAATAATCGTACTGCGTTCAGCCACATCACAAACAATCCGAACTACAGGGCTGAAGTGGGCAGACGGGGGCGGGTCTAACCACTGGGTATTTGACTCTACTGTTCAGAGATCACTTGAACTAGGACAGTCTCTTTATATTAGACTTTATATTCATACCATTTATATGTCTGTAGATGAGACGGTCAGAGCACAGTATTAGACCTGGCGTTACATTGGCTCTGGGACAGTGGAACTGTAACAGTAGTTGGAGTCAATTATTATAGAAATATGGCATGATTTTGCAAGAAATATAAGTATCTTTATGTACATAACTAATATTTCCAGTAACATCCCTTTTTGTGCATGGTTCCTCTCTAAACATCTTGAATAGCCTGATGGTGCCCAGATCAGATCTGTATATTCCATATGTGTTATGTCATAGTTTTGATGTCTTCACTTTTATTCTACAATGTAGAAAATAGTACAAATAAAGAAAAACCCTTGAATGAGTAGGTGTTCTAAATTGGCAAAAATGTCTAAAAACCTATTTTTGCTTTGTCATTATGGGGTATTGGGTCATTATGGGGTATTGTGTCATTATGGGGTATTGGGTCATTATGGGGTATTGTGTCATTATGGGGTATTGGGTCATTATGGGGTATTGTGTCATTATGGGGTATTGTGTCATTATGGGGTATTGTGTCATTATGGGGTATTGTGTCATTATGGGGTATTGTGTCATTATGGGGTATTGTGTCATTATGGGGTATTGTGTCATTATGGGGTATTGTGTCATTATGGGGTATTGATGTCATTATGGGGTATTGGGTCATTATGGGGTATTGGGTCATTATGGGGTATTGGGTCATTATGGGGTATTGATGTCATTATGGGGTATTGGGTCATTATGGGGTATTGTGTCATTATGGGGTATTGGGTCATTATGGGGTATTGGGTCATTATGGGGTATTGTGTCATTATGGGGTATTGATGTCATTATGGGGTATTGGGTCATTATGGGGTATTGGGTCATTATGGGGTATTGGGTCATTATGGGGTATTGGGTCATTATGGGGTATTGATGTCATTATGGGGTATTGGGTCATTATGGGGTATTGTGTCATTATGGGGTATTGGGTCATTATGGGGTATTGGGTCATTATGGGGTATTGTGTCATTATGGGGTATTGGGTCATTATGGGGTATTGGGTCATTATGGGGTATTGGGTCATTATGGGGTATTGTGTCATTATGGGGTATTGTATCATTATGGGGTATTGTGTCATTATGGGGTATTGTGTAATTATGGGGTATTGTATCATTATGGGGTATTGATGTCATTATGGGGTATTGTGTCATTATGGGGTATTGGGTCATTATGGGGTATTGTGTCATTATGGGGTATTGTGTCATTATGGGGTATTGTGTCATTATGGGGTATTGTGTCTTTATGGGGTATTGTGTCATTATGGGGTATTGTATCATTATGGGGTATTGATGTCATTATGGGGTATTGATGTCATTATGGGGTATTGATGTCATTATGGGGTATTGATGTCATTATGGGGTATTGTGTCATTATGGGGTATTGTGTCATTATGGGGTATTGTATCATTATGGGGTATTGTGTCATTATGGGGTATTGTGTCATTATGGGGTATTGTGTCATTATGGGGTATTGTGTCATTATGGGGTATTGTATCATTATGGGGCATTGTGTCATTATGGGGTATTGTGTCATTATGGGGTATTGTGTCATTATGGGGTATTGTGTCATTATGGGGTATTGTATCATTATGGGGTATTGTGTGTAGATTGATGAGGGAAAATAACTATTTAATACATTTTAGAATAAGGCTGTAACGTAACAAAATGTGAAAAAAGTCAAGGGGTCTGAATACTTTACTTTAATGCACTGTATTTAGAAACATGACTATATATTACTAATATGTATATATACTGTAGAAACTGCACTGTATATAGAAGCATGACTATATATTACTAATATGTGTATATACTGTAGAAACTGCACTATATATAGAAACATGACTATATATTACTGATATGTATATATACTGTAGAAACTGGACTATATATAGAAGCTTGACTATATATTACTAATATGTGTATATATATTGTAGAAACTGCACTGTATTTAGAAACATGACTATATATTACTAATATGTATATATACTGTAGAAACTGCACTCTATATAGAAACATGACTATATATTACTAATATGTATATATACTGTAGAATCTGCACTGTATATAGAAACATGACTATATATTACTAATATGTGTATATACTGTAGAAACTGCATTATATATAGAAACATGACTATATATTACTAATATGTGTATATACTGTAGAAACTGCATTATATATAGAAACATGATTATATATTACTAATATGTGTATATACTGTAGAAACTGCACTATATATAGAAACATTACATTACTATATATTGGATCCAGCTGACTTTGCAGTCTCTCTCTCTCTCTCTCTCTCTCTCTCTCTCTCTCTCTTCGTCTCTCTCTCTCTTTGTCTCTCTCTCTCTCTCTTTGTCTCTCTCTCTCTCTCTTCGTCTCTCTCTCTCTCTCTCTTTGTCTCTCTCTCTCTCTCTTTGTCTCTCTCTCTCTCTCTCTCTCTTTGTCTCTCTCTCTCTCTCTTCGTCTCTCTCTCTCTCTCTCTTTGTCTCTCTCTCTCTCTCTTTGTCTCTCTCTTTGTCTCTCTCTCTCTCTGCATGCTGGGAGTGAGTGGGCGGAGCGTGGTGAGTGTGCGTGCGAGTTGTAGCCTGTGGCTGGTAAGAGTGCTTTTTTTCTTGTAAGTGTTACGTTTGTGTTTTTCTTTTTTTGAGGTATTTAGATTTTGTTTGTTTTTTTCGTTGTATTTTTGTGAGGATAGTCTGCTTCCAGCATTTTTTGCTGGAAGCATGGCGACTCCAAACACGATGGCTTTTGAAAATTTAACTCGGCGTCATGGAGTAAAAATTGATTCAAATGCTAACGTGGAAGATGTTTGTTTGGCTGTAGGAGATGTTGTGGGTCATGAAAACATCGTGTCCGCCTCGCGAATGAACAATGCGTTAGTGTTTTTTTTTAAAACGATTGAGAAAGCGAATGAAATGGTGCATAATGGTGTTGTAATTAAAGGTTCACTCACGCCGGTGTTTCCTCTTAGTACTCCCGCCAAGAAAATAATGATTTCAAACGTCCCTCCTTTTGTGAAAGACGAGATAATCGTGCAAGAATTGTCAAGATATGGAAAGATAGTTTCCCCCATCAAAAAAATTCCGCTTGGATGTAAATCGCCTTTAGTTAAACATCTCGTGTCTTTTAGGAGGCAGGTGTTTATGATTCTGAAAGATGGCGAAGATGAACTTGACTTGGTATTTAAATTTAAAATAGATTCCTTTGATTATGTTGTCTTCGCATCATCTGATACTACGATCAAATGTTTTGGTTGTGGGAAAATTGGGCATCTTAGTCGTAATTGCCCTGATAAAGTGAATAATAACACAGAACAAATTAAAGCAGATCAAGCGGGGAGCGCGAGCGCTGTGGCTGAAACTAGCGCACCTGCGGCCGCGCCGCTGGAGGCTGAAAGCAGTGTAGCTGCGAGTAACGCGCTGCTAGACGAGCCGCTCGCGGGGGTGAACAGCGCGGGGACACCGGGGTCTGGTTCTCCTGTGGATGATGGAGGGGTTGTGAAGGAGTCTGTGGCGGTAGAGAACGCGGTTGGGTTGAGCAAGACAGTATTTTCTGCTTTTGCAGAACAAGATCGAGACACTGTAAAGGAAGACTTGAGATTGAATGACTGTGAATTGGAAATGGAAATTGAATCAACTTTCAAAACTCCAATTAAAAGAAAAAAGAATCGAAACGATAAAACCAGTAAACAAGTCAAAAAAGGTGACGCTGAAGAGGAAATCATAGCTTCGGATGACGATGATTCTGATTCTAGCGTTTCTGTGTGTTCAGAGTATTCTGCTTGTTCTCAAAATGAAATCGTAAATGTTTTGTACAAAGCCGAAGACATTCGTGGTTTTCTGCAGGAAACTAAAGGGCTAAAAGGTGTGCAGATTGAGGGTTATTTTCCTAATCGTGCACAGTTCGTGAAAGACACCAGATATTTGATGAAAGAAGGAGCTTTCTCAGATCTCGAGGTGTACCGTTTACGCAAATATGTAAACAAGTTAAAAAAACAAATTCATAGAGATGAGAAGAATGCCATGGTTTAAATCCTTATTTTTGTTAAGCAACTCGTTCAAACTTTTGATCTCTGTGATATTTGGAGAAATATGCATAAACAATTAAGACAATATACATGGGTTCATTGTAAAGATAACTCATTGTCTTTGGCACGTCTTGATCGGTTTTACAGTTTTAAGCACCAGTTCAATATTTTTAAATCTTCTCAAATTAATCCTGTAGGTTTCTCAGACCACAGTGCAGTTCTTTGTTCTGTATTAGTTAGTAATGTGAAGTCAAGCAGTGCCTATTGGCATCTTAATACATCCTTGCTTGAGGATAAACATTTTAAAGACTCTTTCAACTTTTTCTGGGATGTTTTTAAAAAACAAAAGTATTTATATAGCTCTTTACAGCAGTGGTGGGATTGCGGGAAAATACAAATCAAAAGCTTTTGCCAGCAATATACTCTTAATGTTACAAGAGAACTAACTCAATCACTGAATATTTTAGAGACTGATATAATCGATTTGTACAGTTTGTCTGCATCTACGGGTAAAAAAGAACATATTGAAGCTTTGACATCAAAGAGAACTTTATTGGGTAACCTGATGGACATTAAGGCACAGGGAGCGCTGGTTCGCTCACGTTTCCAGAAAGTTACACAAATGGATGCGCCTTCCAAATTTTTCTTCAGTATGGAGAAAAAAAATAGTCAAAGTAGAATCATTCATTCCTTGGTCTCTGATACAGGACAAGAAGTAAATAAAACTTCAGAGATAAGAGAAGTTGCTGTACAGTTTTATAAAAAATTATATACAGCTGATTTAATAAATGAAAAGATGACCACTAGTAGTTTTTTTGAAGGTCTGCCAAAACTTGACGAAGAGAGCAATGAAAGTTTGCAACAACCTCTCACAGAACAAGAGCTTTACATTGCAATGATGAGTATGGAGAATGGGAAATCCCCTGGGATTGATGGGTTACCCATTGAATTTTATAAAACTTTCTGGCCCATCTTAAGAGAAGATCTCGTATCAGTGTTTGATGAAAGCCTAATTAATGGTTTTCTTCCACTCAGTTGTAGAAGGGCAGTTATCACTCTATTGCCAAAAAAAGGTGATCTTCAAAATATAAAGAATTGGAGGCCTGTTTCTCTCTTGTGCTCAGAGTATAAAATCCTGTCCAAAACTTTGGCTACAAGATTGAGTAAAATAATAGGGAAGGTGATACACTACGATCAAACATACTGTGTACCAAATAGATCGATTTTTGATAATGTAACTCTAATCAGAGATGTTTTGGAAGTTTCAAAGCTGTTTGGTATAAATACTGGCCTTATTTCTCTAGACCAAGAGAAGGCATTCGATCGGGTCGAACACCTTTACTTGTGGCATACTTTACAAGCTTTTGGTTTTAATTCTAGTTTTATTGATATGATCAGAACAATGTATTGTGATATTGAGAGTGTGATTAAATTGAATGGTAGTTTGTGCGCACCCTTTAAGGTGCAGAGAGGCGTTAGACAAGGTTGTGCCATGTCTGGGCTGTTATATGTGCTGGCTATAGAACCACTGCTTTTTATGTTTCGAAACAAGTTAAAGGGTCTAACATTGCCACAGTGTAATAATGCTTTTTATTTATCTGCATATGCTGATGATGTTATTGTTTTTATAAATGATAGTGATGATGTTCAAATTGTACAACAGATTGTTAATGATTTTAAAGATATTTCATCAGCAATTGTTAATTGGGGGAAAAGTGATGCCTTATTGATTGGGAAATGGGAAGGAGGGAATCCTATTCTACCTGGAGGATTATTATGGCAAAAAGATGGGTTAAAATATCTTGGCGTTTTCTTAGGTTCTGAAACTTTCATGCAGAAGAATTGGGAAGGAATGGCAGATAAAGTAACAGGACGTTTGAAAAAATGGAAATGGCTGCTTCCTCAGTTGTCATTCAAAGGACGCACACTCATTATTAACAATCTTGCAGCTTCTTCCCTGTGGCATAGACTTGCATGCGTTGACCCTCCTGTTGGTCTCTTATCAAAAATCCAAGCAGAAATTGTGAACTTTTTTGGGGACAATTTGCATTGGATCCCTCAAAGTGTTTTGTTCCTGGCTAAAGAGGATGGAGGCCAAGGTCTAGTGCATTTGGCAAGTAGATGTGCTGCTTATCGTCTTCAGTTTCTGCAGAAATTTATGCTGGGATCTGAAAGACTGGTATGGAGACCAGTGGCTCAATGCATTTTACGCCGAATAAGTGGACTTGGCCTGGACACTGTTTTGTTTTTAATGGACTCTAAAAAATTTGATTTTAGAGGAGTTCCTGCTTTCTATCGAAGTCTTTTAAAAATATGGAGTCTGTTTAAGCCTCAATGGATGGAAACATTAATGTCTCTGTACTGGTTACTGGAAGAGCCCATTGTGTGTGGAGCACGTCTCGATGTATCTGGTGACGAAATACCAGGTCTTAAAGATGTGTTGTATAGAAGTGGATCTCTACAATTGAAACACATCATAAATAATGCAGGTCCTGATTTTAAAGATGTAGAAGCAGTTTCAGCCTTATTAAAGGTAAAGTCTGCACGATACATTAAATGTTTTTTAGATAAACTGCAGGGGGCTTTGAATGTACAAGAAAAAAATTTACTTGATGAGTACAATAAGAAATATATATTTCCAGATTGTGAAGATTTCTTTCCAGATATAAGTATTGTACCTGATCTTATTTCATTTAATGATATAAATCCCTTGTTGAAGAAGGAACTTGATGAGCAAATTGACTTTTTTGAAGTTAAAGGGAAATCATTGTACAGAAGTATTGTGAAAGTGACAAATATGAAATGGTTAAAGAACAGAAGTGATACTGTATGGAGAGACACATTGGAGATTACTGAAACAACAAAACCAGTGTGGAGGATTCTGTACAAACCTCCCTTACCTAAAAGAGTTGGTGATCTCCAATGGAGGATACTCCATGGGGCCATAGCCGTTAACTCTTTTGTGGCAATGTTGAACCCAAATGTAAGTGAAAATTGTCCTTTTTGTATAGAAAGGGAGACTGTGTTCCATTGTTTTATATTTTGTAACAGACTTTCTGTTTTGTTTAGCCTTTTAGAGATTCTTTTTGGATCTTTTGAGGTATGTTTTACAAAGCAGGATTTTATTCTTGGTTGTATGTATACTATTAAGAAAAAATACAAATGTCAATTGCTTAATTTTATTGTTGGTATTGCAAAATTAGCAATTTATATAACTAGGAGAGATAAAATTGAACAGAAAGGTGAACAAGAACTTATACCAGCTTTTAAAAAAATGGTAAAATCACGACTTGCAATTGAGTTTAATTTTTATAAACTAATGAGTACATTGAATATTTTTGAAATTGAGTGGTGCTGTGATAATGTGCTGTGTTCATTAGTTGATAATGAACTGGTTATTTCGGAAGTGTTGATTTGATGTGAATTATTATTAGTATTATAAGAATAGATTGAAAAGCGTGACCTGTTTTGTGAATGTTTTTATTGCCAAGATATTGGAATGAAGTTTGAAATTTTTGTAATAAAAAGGATTGTCAAAATTCTCTCTCTCTCTCTCTCTCTCTCTCTCTCTCTCTCTCTCTCTCTCTCTCTCTCTCTCTCTCTCTCTCTCTCTCTCTCTCTCTCTCTCTCTGTGTGTGTGTACAGGTGATATATAATGGCAGGTCAGTCACCGTGGTTGTCGCTTCATTTGTCTCCTGTGTTTGGGACTGTCTCCGTGGTAACAGTGGGATGTACAGTTCTATCACAAACATCATGATGACATCACAGTAGATTGAAAGGTCACGATGACATCAGCAGAGAGATATAGAGGAGGGAGAGATGGAGGGAGGAAGGAGGAAGAGGGAGGAAGAGATGGAGAAAGGTAGAGATGGAAGGAGGTAGAAATGGAGGGAGGGAGAGATGGAGGGAGGAAGATGGAGGAAGAGGTGTAGGGAGGGAGAGACAGATGGAGGGAGGAAGATGGAGGAAGAGATGGAGAAAGGTAGAGATGGAAGGAGGTAGAAATGGAGGGAGGGAGAGATGGAGGGAGGAAGATGGAGGAAGAGATGGAGAAAGGGAGAGGTGTAGGGAGGGAGAGAGAGATGGAGGGAGGAAGAGACAGAGGGAGTGATGTAGGGAGAAGAGAGAGAAAGTTAGAGATTTATGGAGGTAGAGATGTAGGGAGGGAGAGGTGGAGGGAAGGAGAGGTAGTGAGAGAGAGGGAAAGAGAGAGGGAGAGAGGAGAGCAAGCACAGCCTTGCTATTGATAAGGGTAGACACAGGAAAACCTGGCTCCCTGTAGAGGAAAGGCTGTGCAACCACTGCACCACAGCAGAACCAGAGACAGAGCTGCATTTCCTGACCAAATGTCAAAAATATAAAACTATCAGAGAGAGTCACTTCCCCAAATTTGAACAAGTAGTCCGGGGCTTTGAGGACCTCTCTGAAATAGAAAGGCTGCCGATCCTTTTGGGGGAAGACATGGACAGCTGTGCGCTGGCAGCATGCTATGTTGCTGCCTGCCACAAGTTGAGGGACAGTGCCTGACATATTTAATGCATTTATTTTTCCTGTTGTTATTTGTTCTTTGATGTAATTATATATTTTTTTTAAATATATGTGTATGTATGTATGTGTGTGTATATATATATATATATATATATATATATATGTGTATATGTATGTGCGTGTGTATATGTATGTATATATATATATATAAAATAGAAAAAATATATATATATATATAAATATATAGAAGAAGAAAAAAAAAGAAAAAAAAAATATTGATGTATGATACTTTGGCAATATGTACATTGTTGCGTCATGCCAATAAAGTGAATTGAATTGAATTGAGTTGAGAGAGAGAAAGATGAGAGAGAGATGAGAGGAGAGAGAGAGAGAGATGAGAGAGAGAGAGAGAGGAGAGAGAGAGATGAGGGAGAGAAGAGAGAGAGAGAGAGAGATGAGAGAGAGAGGGAGGTAGAGGGAGAGATTTGTGTGTCTGTGTTATTCCACCAGCAGTACTTCTAAAACTTCTTCAATCAATCAGAAACCCAGCCTAAAACCCCAAACAGCAAGCAATGCAGACACACACACACACACACATGGCTCTAGCACTACACAGCTGATTCAAATAACCAACTCATCATCAGGCTTTGATTATTTAAATCAGCTGTGTAGTGCTGGAGCAAAAACACAAAACGTGCCCCCAGGGTGGACCCCAGGACCCAGTTTGGGAAACCCTGATTTAACAGACACTCCCGTAGCTACCACGTTTTAGCAGTGTGAAGTGTACCCGGGAACATGGGCAGATACTCTGTGTGACTGTGTGAGAGGGACGTCTTGCCTCCCGCGCATCCCAGTATCTGCAGTGCTGCTATTGGTACCTTTAATATCCTAACTACTCTCTTTACCGCTCTGCCCTCTGGTGGTGAGGAGAGGACGTTCTGTTGTGTGGCTGTTATGTGTGTGGTGAAGGGAGTCTGCCCTCTGGTGGTGAGGAGAGGAAGTTCTGTCGTGAGGCTGTTATGTGTGTGGTGAAGGGAGTCTGCCCTCTGGTGGTGAGGAGAGGAAGTTCTGTTGTGAGGCTGTTATGTGTGTGGTGAAGGGAGTCTGCCCTCTGGTGGTGAGGAGAGGAAGTTCTGTTGTGTGGCTGTTATGTGTGTGGTGAAGGGAGTCTGCCCTCTGGTGGTGAGGAGAGGAAGTTCTGTTGTGTGGCTGTTATGTGTGTGGTGAAGGGAGTCTGCCCTCTGGTGGTGAGGAGAGGAAGTTCTGTTGTGTGGCTGTTATGTGTGTGGTGAAGGGAGTCTGCCCCCTGAAGGGAGTTGACCCAGTTGACCCAACTACAACCAATAATCTCCCAACAAACACACACATACAACATACAATTATTTTGAGTATGTTTGGTTCTGTATGTGATAATTAATATGTAATGGATCCATATTTTTGTTGTTGTTAATAATAGTATGAACCTTCTTTTGTTTTTATTGTTACATTGTAAAGTGCTTTGGCAATATTGTTAAATTGTAACTTTCATGCCAATAAAGCCAAATTTGGAGAGAGAGAGAGAGAGAGAGAGGGAGGGAGGGGGAGAGGGAGTGTGAGTTGACCTAACCTGTGTGTCTCTGTCCCCAGGTGAGCCAGAGTTTAAGTACATTGGAAATATGCACGGCAACGAGGCTGTCGGACGGGAACTCATCGTCTATCTGGCTCAGTACCTCTGTAACCAGTACCAACAGGTAATATAATCTGTCTCAGTACCTCTGTAACCAGTACCAACAGGTAATATAATCTGTCTCAGTACCTCTGTAACCAGTACCAACAGGTAATATAATCTGTCTCAGTACCTCTGTAACCAGTACCAACAGGTAATATAATCTGTCTCAGTACCTCTGTAACCAGTACCAACAGGTAATATAATCTGTCTCAGTACCTCTGTAACCAGTACCAACAGGTAATATAATCTGTCTCAGTACCTCTAATATAATCTGTCTCAGTACCTCTGTAACCAGTACCAACAGGTAATATAATCTGTCTCAGTACCTCTGTAACCAGTACCAACAGGTAATATAATCTGTCTCAGTACCTCTGTAACCAGTACCAACAGGTAATATAATCTGTCTCAGTACCTCTAATATAATCTGTCTCAGTACCTCTGTAACCAGTACCAACAGGTAATATAATCTGTCTCAGTACCTCTGTAACCAGTACCAACAGGTAATATAATCTGTCTCAGTACCTCTGTAACCAGTACCAACAGGTAATATAATCTGTCTCAGTACCTCTGTAACCAGTACCAACAGGTAATATAATCTGTCTCAGTACCTCTGTAACCAGTACCAACAGGTAATATAATCTGTCTCAGTACCTCTGTAACCAGTACCAACAGGTAATATAATCTGTCTCAGTACCTCTGTAACCAGTACCAACAGGTAATATAATCTGTCTCAGTACCTCTGTAACCAGTACCAACAGGTAATATAATCTGTCTCAGTACCTCTGTAACCAGTACCAACAGGTAATATAATCTGTCTCAGTACCTCTGTAACCAGTACCAACAGGTAATATAATCTGTCTCAGTACCTCTGTAACCAGTACCAACAGGTAATATAATCTGTCTCAGTACCTCTGTAACCAGTACCAACAGGTAATATAATCTGTCTCAGTACCTCTGTAACCAATAATACACACCTGTAGTTTGTATCCTGGATGCTGATTGGCTTAAATAACATTTAATAAAGACGATATAACATGAAGTATCATTATGCTGTTCTTGATATTACCACGGCAACTGACAAGAAAAAGGCAACAATTATTGAAATGATGTAATTCATTGTTTTAATATGTAAATGAGGGCGGCAGGTAGCCAAGTGGGCAGAGCGTTGGGCCAATAACATAAAGGTTGGATCCAATCCCTGAGCCGACAAGGTGAAAACCTGTCCATGTGTCCTTGAGCAAGACACTTAACCCTAATCTGCTCCAAGGGCTGACCCTGTATGTAGGCTGTCATTAACCCTGTATGTAGGCTGTCATTAACCCTGTAGGTAGGCTGTCATTAACCCTGTAGGGAGGCTGTCATTAACCCTGTAGGTAGGCTGTCATTAACCCTGTAGGTAGGCTGTCATTAACCCTGTAGGTAGGCTGTCATTAACCCTGTATGTAGGCTGTCATTAACCCTGTAGGTAGGCTGTCATTAACCCTGTAGGTAGGCTGTCATTAACCCTGTAGGTAGGCTGTCATTAACCCTGTAGGTAGGCTGTCATTAACCCTGTAGGTAGGCTGTCATTAACCCTGTATGTAGGCTGTCATTAACCCTGTAGGTAGGCTGTCATTAACCCTGTAGGTAGGCTGTCATTAACCCTGTATGTAGGCTGTCATTAACCCTGTATGTAGGCTGTCATTAACCCTGCAGGTAGGCTGTCATTAACCCTGTAGGTAGGCTGTCATTAACCCTGTATGTAGGCTGTTATTAACCCTGTATGTAGGCTGTCATTAACCCTGTAGGTAGGCTGTCATTAACCCTGTAGGTAGGCTGTCATTAACCCTGTATGTAGGCTGTCATTAACCCTGTAGGTAGGCTGTCATTAACCCTGTAGGTAGGCTGTCATTAACCCTGTATGTAGGCTGTCATTAACCCTGTAGGTAGGCTGTCATTAACCCTGTAGGTAGGCTGTCATTAACCCTGTATGTAGGCTGTCATTAACCCTGTATGTAGGCTGTCATTAACCCTGCAGGTAGGCTGTCATTAACCCTGTAGGTAGGCTGTCATTAACCCTGTATGTAGGCTGTCATTAACCCTGTAGGTAGGCTGTCATTAACCCTGTAGGTAGGCTGTCATTAACCCTGTAGGTAGGCTGTCATTAACCCTGTATGTAGGCTGTCATTAACCCTGTAGGTAGGCTGTCATTAACCCTGTAGGTAGGCTGTCATTAACCCTGTATGTAGGCTGTCATTAACCCTGTAGGTAGGCTGTCATTAACCCTGTATGTAGGCTGTCATTAACCCTGTAGGTAGGCTGTCATTAACCCTGTATTTAGGCTGTCATTAACCCTGTAGGTAGGCTGTCATTAACCCTGTATGTAGGCTGTCATTAACCCTGTAGGTAGGCTGTCATTAACCCTGTATGTAGGCTGTCATTAACCCTGTAGGTAGGCTGTCATTAACCCTGTAGGTAGGCTGTCATTAACCCTGTAGGTAGGCTGTCATTAACCCTGTAGGTAGGCTGTCATTAACCCTGTGTGTAGGCTGTCATTAACCCTGTAGGTAGGCTGTCATTAACCCTGTATGTAGGCTGTCATTAACCCTGTATGTAGGCTGTCATTAACCCTGTAGGTAGGCTGTCATTAACCCTGTAGGTAGGCTGTCATTAACCCTGTAGGTAGGCTGTCATTAACCCTGTAGGTAGGCTGTCATTAACCCTGTAGGTAGGCTGTCATTAACCCTCTATGTAGGCTGTCATTGTAAATAAGAATTGGTTATTAACTGACTTGTCTAGTAAAATAAAGGTTACATTTTAGGTTACATGTCCGAAATATATATATTTATCTAGAAGCAATAAGACTGGAGGGGGTGTGGTATATGACCAATATACCACGTCTCAGGCCTGTTAGGCACCTGGCACAATTATATAGTTAATACAGAGTTCATATGTTGTTGTGTTATAACAGGACAACTAGATGATCACAGAGTTCATATGTTGTTGTGTTGTGACAGGACAACTAGATGATCACAGAGTTCATATGTTGTTGTGTTATAACATGACAACTAGATGATCACAGAGTTAATATGTTGTTGTATTATAACAGGACAACTAGACGATCACAGAGTGCATATGTTGTTGTATTATAACAGGACAACTAGACGATCACAGAGTTCATATGTTGTTGTGTTGTGACAGGACAACTAGATGATCACAGAGTTAATATATTGTTGTATTATAACAGGACAACTAGATGATCACAGAGTTAATATGTTGTTGTATTATAACAGGACAACTAGATGATCACAGAGTTAATATATTGTTGTATTATAACAGGACAACTAGATGATCACAGAGTTAATATGTTGTTGTGTTGTGACAGGACAACTAGATGATCACAGAGTTCATATGTTGTTGTGTTATAACAGGACAACTAGATGATCACAGAGTTAATATGTTGTTGTATTATAACAGGACAACTAGACGATCACAGAGTGCATATGTTGTTGTATTATAACAGGACAACTAGACGATCACAGAGTTCATATGTTGTTGTGTTGTGACAGGACAACTAGATGATCACAGAGTTAATATATTGTTGTATTATAACAGGACAACTAGATGATCACAGAGTTAATATGTTGTTGTATTATAACAGGACAACTAGATGATCACAGAGTTAATATATTGTTGTATTATAACAGGACAACTAGATGATCACAGAGTTCATATGTTGTTGTGTTGTGACAGGACAACTAGATGATCACAGAGTTCATATGTTGTTGTGTTGTGACAGGGCAACGAGTCAATCATCGAGCTGATCCACACCACACGTATCCACTTGATGCCCTCCATGAACCCTGATGGCTTTGAGAAGGCTGCCTTACAGGTAACACACATCACAACTAACACACACATCTCAACTAACACACACATCTCAACTAACACACACATCACAACTAACACACACATCACAACTAACACACACATCTCAACTAACACACACATCTCAACTAACACACACATCTCAACTAACACACACATCTCAACTAACACACACATCACAACTAACACACACATCACAACTAACACACACATCTCAACTAACACACACATCTCAACTAACACACACATCTCAACTAACACACACATCTCAACTAACACACACATCACAACTAATACACACATCTCAACTAACACACACATCTCAACTAACACACACATCTCAACTAACACACACATCTCAACTAACACACACATCTCAACTAACACACACATCTCAACTAACACACACATCACAACTAACACACACATCACAACTAACACACACATCTCAACTAACACACACATCTCAACTAACACACACATCTCAACTAACACACACATCTCAACTAACACACACATCTCAACTAACACACACATCTCAACTAACACACACATCTCAACTAACACACACATCTCAACTAACACACACATCTCAACTAACACACACATCTCAACTAACACACACATCTCAACTAACACACACATCTCAACTAACACACACATCTCAACTAACACACACATCTCAACTAACACACACATCTCAACTAACACACACATCTCAACTAACACACACATCTCAACTAACACACACATCTCAACTAACACACACATCTCAACTAACACACACATCTCAACTAACACACATCTCAACTAACACACACATCTCAACTAACACACACATCTCAACTAACACACACATCTCAACTAACACACACATCTCAACTAACACACACATCTCAACTAACACACACATCTCAACTAACACACACATCTCAACTAACACACACATCTCAACTAACACACACATCTCAACTAACACACACATCTCAACTAACACACACATCTCAACTAACACACACATCTCAACTAACACACACATCTCAACTAACACACACATCTCAACTAACACACACATCTCAACTAACACACACATCTCAACTAACACACACATCTCAACTAACACACACATCTCAACTAACACACACATCACAACTAACACACACATCTCAACTAACACACACATCTCAACTAACACACACATCTCAACTAACACACACATCTCAACTAACACACACATCTCAACTAACACACACATCTCAACTAACACACACATCACAACTAACACACACATCACAACTAACACACACATCTCAACTAACACACACATCTCAACTAACACACACATCTCAACTAACACACACATCTCAACTAACACACACATCTCAACTAACACACACATCTCAACTAACACACACATCTCAACTAACACACACATCACAACTAACACACACATCTCAACTAACACACACATCTCAACTAACACACACATCTCAACTAACACACACATCTCAACTAACACACACATCTCAACTAACACACACATCTCAACTAACACACACATCTCAACTAACACACACATCACAACTAACACACACATCACAACTAACACACACATCTCAACTAACACACACATCTCAACTAACACACACATCTCAACTAACACACACATCTCAACTAACACACACATCTCAACTAACACACACATCACAACTAACACACACATCTCAACTAACACACACATCTCAACTAACACACACATCTCAACTAACACACACATCTCAACTAACACACACATCTCAACTAACACACACATCTCAACTAACACACATCTCAACTAACACACACATCTCAACTAACACACACATCTCAACTAACACACACATCTCAACTAACACACACATCTCAACTAACACACACATCTCAACTAACACACATCTCAACTAACACACACATCTCAACTAACACACACATCTCAACTAACACACACATCTCAACTAACACACACATCTCAACTAACACACACATCTCAACTAACACACACATCTCAACTAACACACACATCTCAACTAACACACACATCTCAACTAACACACACATCTCAACTAACACACACATCTCAACTAACACACACATCTCAACTAACACACACATCTCAACTAACACACACATCTCAACTAACACACACATCTCAACTAACACACACATCACAACTAACACACACATCTCAACTAACACACACATCTCAACTAACACACACATCTCAACTAACACACACATCTCAACTAACACACACATCTCAACTAACACACACATCTCAACTAACACACACATCTCAACTAACACACACATCACAACTAACACACACATCACAACTAACACACACATCTCAACTAACACACACATCTCAACTAACACACACATCTCAACTAACACACACATCTCAACTAACACACACATCTCAACTAACACACACATCTCAACTAACACACACATCTCAACTAACACACACATCTCAACTAACACACACATCTCAACTAACACACACATCTCAACTAACACACACAAACGTCCCCACTCAACCCCTAAGTTTCTGATGTCCACTTGTCCCATTATTCTTGTTTTCCTATCCTTGTGAGGAATTCTGGGACCCGCAAGGATAGGAAAACCAAAGACCCCCCCGCCCCACACACACACACACACACACACACACACACACACACACACACACACACACACACACACACACACACACACACACACACACACACACACACACACACTGGTTGATAGGTTTTGTCTTGTGGACAGACAAGGTAACTTCTCTCTTCCCCCTGTGTGTGTGTGTGTTTGCGTGCGTGCGTGCGTGTGTCAGTCGGGTGAGCTGAAGGATTGGTTCGTAGGTCGTAGTAATGCCCAGGGGGTTGACCTGAACAGGAACTTCCCTGACCTGGACCGTATCGTCTACGGCAATGAGAAGGAGGGCGGAGCCAACAACCACCTGCTCAACAACATGAAGAAGGCCTTGGACGAAAATACCCAGGTAACACACCTGTCTGTCTGTCTGTCTGTCTGTCTGTCTGTCTGTCTGTCTGTCTGTCTGTCTGTCTGTATGTATGTCTGTATGGTAACACCTGTCTGTCTGGTAACACCTGTCTGTCTGTCTGTCTGTCTGTCTGTCTGTCTGTATGTATGTCTGTATGGTAACACCTGTCTGTCTGGTAACACCTGTCTGTCTGTCTGTCTGTCTGTCTGTCTGTCTGTCTGTCTGTCTGTCTGTCTGTCTGTTTGTCTGTATGGTAACACCTGTATGTCTGTCTGGTAACACCTGTCTGTCTGTCTGGTAACACACCTGCCTGTCTGTGTGGTAACACCTGTCTGTCTGTCTGTCTGTCTGTGTGGTAACACCTGTCTGTCTGTCTGTCTGTCTGTCTGTCTGTCTGTCTGTCTGTCTGTCTGTCTGGTAACACCTGTGTGTTGTCTCCAGCTGGCTCCAGAGACCAAGGCAGTGATCCGGTGGATCATGGAGATCCCCTTTGTTCTGTCAGCTAATCTGCACGGAGGAGATGTGGTGGCCAACTACCCCTACGACGAGACACGCAGCGGTACACACACCACGCCACACACACACCACGCCAACTACCCCTACGACCAGACACGCAGCGGTACACACACCACGCCACACACACACCACGCCAACTACCCCTACGACGAGACACGCAGCGGTACACACACCACGCCACACACACACCACGCCAACTACCCCTACGACGAGACACGCAGCGGTACACACACCACGCCACACACACACCACGCCAACTACCCCTACGACCAGACACGCAGCGGTACACACACCACGCCACACACACACCACGCCACACACAAACACACAGGCACACACCGCAACACACATACACAGTGCACCGTACAGTACAGTGTAGAGCATCACTGTAGCGTTTAACATCTCATATTTTCATCTGTTTGAAGCTGGGGTGTAAAACCCTGAGGAAAATAAACAACAATGAAACTTAAGAATGGAAAGCATAGAAATATCCACATAGAACAGATCTACCGTGTCTTAGACTTGCTTTCAATGAGAATGACAGATCTATAACTCACATTTCTATGTGAATTTGGTCAGGTCGCCCAAAAACTAAAATATTGTCACTTGAAGTGTGAATAACTTATCTCTCTCTCCCATCCTCTCCCCACCTGCCCTCCCCCCTCCCTCCCTCCCTCCCTCCCTCCCTCCCTCCCTCCCTCCCTCCCTCCCTCCCTCCCTCCCTCCCTCCCTCCCTCTCTCCCTCCAGGTTCAACCCATGAGTACAGTGCCAGTCCTGATGATGTCACCTTTAAGTCTCTGGCAAAGGCCTACTCCCAGTTTAACCCGGTGATGTCAGACCCCCAGAGGGCTCCATGCAGGAAGAACGATGATGATACCAGCTTCACTGATGGCATCACCAACGGAGGGGCCTGGTACAGCGTGCCTGGAGGTAACAGACACAGACACTAGCTTCACTGATGGCATCACCAACGGAGGGGCCTGGTACAGCGTGCCCGGAGGAAGTGGTGTGTCCAGAACATTTTGAATGGGGTGGTCAAGGTGGGGTTAGTTTAGAGAGGCCCAGTTTAGAGAGGCATAACAAGGTGGGGCGCAGGCCCAGTTTAGAGAGGCATAACAAGGTGGGGCGCAGGCCCAGTTTAGAGAGGCATAACAAGGTGGGGCGCAGGCCCAGTTTAGAGAGGCATAACAAGGTGGGGCGCAGGCCCAGTTTAGAGAGGCATAACAAGGTGGGGCGCAGGCCCAGTTTAGAGAGGCATAACAAGGTGGGGCGCAGGCCCAGTTTAGAGAGGCATAACAAGGTGGGGCGCAGGCCCAGTTTAGAGAGGCATAACAAGGTGGGGCGCAGGCCCAGTTTAGAGAGGACAGGGTGCATACATCGACCAAGACGCAGCGCAGGGATTGTAGTTCGACATATGTTCTTTATTTATACTACGTATAACTACTGTGTAGTCTCAGTAGGTTACCTGTGTAGTCTCAGTAGGTTACCTGTGTAGTCTCAGTAGGTTACCTGTGTAGTCTCAGCAGGTTACCTGTGTAGTCTCAGTAGGTTACCTGTGTAGTCTCAGTAGGTTACCTGTGTAGTCTCAGCAGGTTACCTGTGTAGTCTCAGCAGGTTACCTGTGTAATCTCAGCAGCTTACCTGTGTAGTGAAGGATCTTTCTCCGGTGAGATTGATGAGTTTCTGTCGTTCAATGTCTTGGTCAACATCATCAATATACTCAGTAGAGCCGAACACATTTGGTTGACTGGTACATTGTCTGGTCCATTTCTTTAGTGGAGCAGTAGAAACAAAATATATATACTGTAGACTAATATAATATTAACTCAGTAGAAACAAAATATATATACTGTAGACTAATATAATATTAACTCAGTAGAAACAAAATATATATACTGTAGACTAATATAATATTAACTCAGTAGCAACAAAATATATATACTGTAGACTAATATAATATTAACTCAGTAGCAACAAAATATATATACTGTAGACTAATATAATATTAACTCAGTAGCAACAAAATATATATACTGTAGACTAATATAATATTAACTCAGTAGCAACAAAATATATATACTGTAGACTAATATAATATTAACTCAGTAGCAACAAAATATATATACTGTAGACTAATATAATATTAACTCAGTAGCAACAAAATATATATACTGTAGACTAATATAATATTAACTCAGTAGCAACAAAATATATATACTGTAGACTAATATAATATTAACTCAGTAGCAACAAAATATATATACTGTAGACTAATATAATATTAACTCAGTAGCAACAAAATATATATACTGTAGACTAATATAATATTAACTCAGTAGCAACAAAATATATATACTGTAGACTAATATAATATTAACTCAGTAGAAACAAAATATATATACTGTAGACTAATATAATATTAACTCAGTAGCAACAAAATATATATACTGTAGACTAATATAATATTAACTCAGTAGCAACAAAATATATATACTGTAGACTAATATAATATTAACTCAGTAGAAACAAAATATATATACTGTAGACTAATATAATATTAACTCAGTAGCAACAAAATATATATACTGTAGACTAATATAATATTAACTCTTGCAGAATTAAAATATTTGTCTATCAGGGTATAGAAGACACCTGTCTGATTGGCTCCAATCTGAGTGGACTGATCCTTTGATTGGCTCCTGTCTGAGTGGACTGATCCTTTGATTGGCTCCTGTCTGAGTGGACTGATCTATTGATTGGCTCCTGTCTGAGTGGACTGATCCATTGATTGGCTCCAGTCTGAGTGGACTGATCCATTGATTGGCTCCAGTCTGAGTGGACTGATCCATTGATTGGCTCCTGTCTGAGTGGACTGATCTATTGATTGGCTCCAGTCTGAGTGGACTGATCCATTGATTGGCTCCAGTCTGAGTGGACTGATCCATTGATTGGCTCCTGTCTGAGTGGACTGATCTATTGATTGGCTCCAGTCTGAGTGGACTGATCCATTGATTGGCTCCAGTCTGAGTGGACTGATCCATTGATTGGCTCCAGTCTGAGTGGACTGATCCATTGATTGGCTCCAGTCTGAGTGGACTGATCCATTGATTGGCTCCTGTCTGAGTGGACTGATCTATTGATTGGCTCCAGTCTGAGTGGACTGATCCATTGATTGGCTCCAGTCTGAGTGGACTGATCCATTGATTGGCTCCAGTCTGAGTGGACTGATCCATTGATTGGCTCCAGTCTGAGTGGACTGATCCATTGATTGGCTCCAGTCTGAGTGGACTGATCCATTGATTGGCTCCAGTCTGAGTGGACTGCTCCATTGTGGACGTCCTGGGGATGGCACAGTCCATCACTCCAAGACATCTGCTACTGAATTTGTATGTTGTTATACTACATAAGAATAATGGTGCAACACTAATAAAACTATATTATTTGATGCACTTTCTCCCTCGTTGGATAGCGGTCGCTGTCTGCGGTTCTGAAACACATCAGTACGCTGTTGAATAGACGCATTTTCCTAGACCATGTTGCTATGAGCATAATAGCAAAGTTAACCAGCCTATTGGTGTTGAGAACAATGCGGCGGAGGCAGCAGCGGAGTTAGGAGACGAGAAAACAGCCTTAAGGAAACGGAGGAGAGAAACGCCAACTTAATTAGGTCTATAATCAACAGCCTGACTGTTAAATGTGCCTGAGGTCGGGTGATTGTGGAGACCAGGTCATCTGATGCAGCACTCCATCACTCTCCTTCTTGGTCAAATAGCCCTTACACAGCCTGGAGGTGTGTTGGGTCATTGTCCTGTTGAAAAACAAATGATAGTCCCACTAAGCCCAAACCAGATGGGATGGCGTATCGCTTAACCATGCTGGTTAAGTGTGCCTTGAATTCTAAATAAATCACGACAGTGTCACCAGCAAATCACCCCACACCATCACACCACCTCCTCCATGCTTCACGGTGGGAACCACACATGCAGAGATCATCCGTTCACCTACTCAGCTTCTCACAAAGACACCGTGGTTGAAACCAAAAATCTACATTTTTTACCAAATAGGGCTCTTCTGTATTCCAGCCCTACCTTGTCACAACACAACTGATTGGCTCAAATGCATTAAGAAGGAAAGAAATTCCACAAATTAACTTTTAACAAGGCACACCTGTTAATTGAAATGCATTCCAGGTGACTACCTCATGAAGCTGGTTGAGAGAATGCCAAGAGTGTGCAAAGCTGTCATCAAGGCAAAGGGTGGCTACTTTGAAGAATCTCAAATATAAAATATATTTTGACTTTTTTGGTTACTACATGATTCCATATGTGTTATTTCATAGTTCTGATGTCTTCACTATTATTCTACAATGTAGAAGAAAAACCCTGGAATGAGTTGTTGTGTCCAAACTTTTGACTGGTACTGTATTTCTTCCTCCCTCCCTCCACCCTCTCTCCCACTCCCTCCCTCCCTACACCCTCCCTCCCTCCACACTCTCTCCCACTCCCTCCCTCCCTCCCACACTCCACCCTCTCTTCCCCCTCTCTCCAGGCATGCAGGATTTTAACTACCTGAGCAGTAACTGTTTTGAGATAACTCTGGAGCTGAGCTGTGAGAAGTTTCCTGCTGAAGACACACTGAAGACTTACTGGGAGGAGAATCGCAACTCACTGGTCAACTACATAGAACAGGTTCTCTCTCTCTCTCTCTCTCTCTCTCTCTCTCTCTCTCTCTCGCTCTCCTCTCTCTCTCTCTCTCTCTCGCTCTTCTCTCTCTCTCTCGCTCTCCTCTCTCTCTCTCTCTCTCTCGCTCTTCTCTCTCTCTCTCGCTCTCCTCTCTCTCTCTCTCTCTCGCTCTCCTCTCTCTCTCTCTCACACACACACACACACACACACACACAACTACATAGAACAGGTTCGCACGCACTCACATACACAGACACAGACACAGACACAGACACAGACACACACACACACACACACACACACACACACACACACACACACACACAGACACACACACACACACACACTCACACTCACACAGACACACACACACAGACACACTCACACAGACACACACACACACACTCACACACACAAACACACAGACACACACACACACACACACAGACACACACACAGTACATGGAGAAGGTACACACGTCATAATTGACAGAAATATGTCTTATTTGACTAAAACATTAGTTGTGTGTGTGTGTGTGTGTGTGTGTGTGTGTCTGTGTCTGTGTCTGTCTGTGTGTGTGTGTGTGTGTGTGTGTGTGTGTGTGTGTGTGTGTGAGTGTGTGTGTGTGTGTGTCTGTGTGTGTGTGTGTCTGTGTGTGTGTGTGTGTGTGTGTCTGTGTCTGTGTCTGTGTGTGTGTGTGTGTGTGTGTGTGTGTGTGTGTGTGTGAGTGTGTGTGTCTGTGTCTGTGTGTGTGTGTGTGTGTGTGTGTGTGTGTGTGTGTGTGTGTGTGTGTGTGTGTCTGTGTGTGTGTGTGTGTGTGTGTGTGTGTGTGTGTGTGTGTGTGTGTGTGTGTCTGTGTGTGTGTGTGTGTGTGTGTGTCTGTGTGTGTGTGTGTGTGTGTAGGTGCATCGTGGTGTGAAGGGCTTTGTGCGTGACCTTCAGGGTGGAGCCATCTTCAACGCCTCCATCTCAGTGGAAGGCATCGACCATGACATCACTACAGGTACAACCAATCACAGCCCTCCTCTCTGCTAAACCTAATGGGAAGGCTGGGTTGTGATGAGTTACTGTGAATATAGTGTTGATTGGAGAAAAGATGCTGATTTTCATATTGATAATTGGTTATTGATTATTATGATATTGATTAGTTTATTGATTATTATGATATTGATGAGTTTATTGATTATTATGATATTGATTAGTTTATTGATTATTATGATATTGATGAGTTTATTGATTATTATGATATTGATGAGTTTATTGATTATTATGATATTGATTAGTTTATTGATTATTATGATATTGATTAGAGTTTATTGATTATTATGATATTGATTAGTTTATTGATTATTATGATATTGATTAGAGTTATTGATTATTATGATATTGATTAGAGTTATTGATTATTATGACATTGATTAGTTTATTGATTATTATGATATTGATGAGTTTATTGATTATTATGATATTGATTAGTTTATTGATTATTATGATATTGATTAGAGTTTATTGATTATTATGATATTGATTAGTTTATTGATTATTATGATATTGATTAGTTTATTGATTATTATGATATTGATTAGTTTATTGATTATTATGACATTGATTAGTTTATTGATTATTATGATATTGATGAGTTTATTGATTATTATGATATTGATGAGTTTAATGATTATTATGATATTGATTAGTTTATTGATTATTATGATATTGATTAGTTTATTGATTATTATGATATTGATTAGTTTATTGATTATTATGATATTGATTAGAGTTTATTGATTATTATGATATTGATTAGTGTATTGATTATTATGATATTGATTAGTTTATTGATTATTATGATATTGATTAGTGTATTGATTATTATGATATTGATTAGTTTATTGATTATTATGATATTGATGAGTTTATTGATTATTATGATATTGATGAGTTTAATGATTATTATGATATTGATTAGTTTATTGATTATTATGATATTGATTAGAGTTTATTGATTATTATGATATTGATGATCTTGAATTGATCATAGCTAAGGACTGTGATAATGTTATTGATAATAGAGTATTGATTATTAATGTTTATTTATTATTAATGTGTCTTGATTATTATTGTGTATTGATCGGTAGCTAAGGACGGTAATAATGATATTGATTATGATTATGTATTGATAATAGCTAAAGACTGATAATTATATTGATTATAATATTATTGATGATTATGTATTGATAATAGCTAAAGACGGTGATAATGATATTGATTATAATATTATTGATTATTGTGTATTGATAATTGATTATGATTATGTATTGACAGCTAAGGACGGTGACTACTGGCGTCTCCTGGCTGCAGGCAACTACAAGGTATCTGCCTCGGCTCCTGGTTACTTGACTGTCATCAAGAAGGTGGCTGTCCCCTACAGTCCTGCTATCAGGGTAAGAACCAAGACAACAACAACCAATAATACCATGACAACACCACATAATAACATGACAACAGCTACAGTATGTTCAGTAGTAGTTAACATGACAACAGCTATGTTCAGTAGTAGTTACCATGACAACAGTAGGATCGGTAGAATTTACCATGACAACAGGAGGTTCAGTAGTAGTTACCATGACAGCAGTAGGGTCAGTAGTAGTTACCATGACAAGAGTAGGGTCAGTAGTAGTTACCATGACAACAGTAGGTTCAGTAGTAGTTATCATGACAACAGTAGGTTCAGTAGTAGTTACCATGACAATAGTAGGTTCAGTAGCAGTTACCATGACAATAGTAGGTCCAATAGTAGTTACAATGACAACAGTAGGTTCAGTACAAGTTACCATGACAACAGTACGGTCAGTAGTAGTTACCATGACAACAGTAGGCTCAGTAATAGTTACCATGACAACATTGGGATCAGTAGTAGTTACCGTGACGACAGTAGAGTCAGTAGTAGTTACCGTGACAACAGTAGTGTCAGTAGTAGTTACCGTGACAACAGTAGGGTCAGTAGTAGTTACCATGGCAACAGTAGGATCAGTAGTAGTTACCATGACAACAGCAGGGTCAGTAGTAGTTACCATGACAACAGTAGGGTCAGTAGTAGTCACCATGACAACAGTAGGGTCAGTAGTAGTCTCCATGACAACAGTAGGGTCAGTGGTAGTTACCATGACAACAGTAGGGTCAGTAGTAGTTACCATGACAACAGTAGGATCAGTAGTAGTCACCATGACAACAGTAGGGTCAGTAGTAGTCTCCATGACAACAGTAGGGTCAGTAGTAGTCTCCATGACAACAGTAGGGTCAGTAGTAGTCTCCAGAAGAACAGTAGGGTCAGTAGTAGTCTCCAGGACAACAGTAGGGTCAGTAGTAGTCTCTAGGACAACAGTAGGGTCAGTAGTAGTCTCCAGGACAACAGTAGGGTCAGTAGTAGTCTCCAGGACAACAGTAGGGTCAGTAGTAGTCTCCATGACAACAGTAGGGTCAGTATTAGTCTCCATGACAACAGTAGGGTCAGTAGTAGTCTCCATGACAACAGTAGGGTCAGTATTAGTCTCCATGACAACAGTAGGGTCAGTAGTAGTCTCCATGACAACAGTAGGGTCAGTATTAGTCTCCATGACAACAGTAGGGTCAGTAGTAGTCTCCAGGGTTAACCTGTGTGTGTGTCTGCAGGTGGACTTTGAGCTGGAGTCCTTGGTACAGAGGAAGGAAGAGGAAAAGGAGGAGCTGATGGACTGGTGGAAGATGATGTCAGAGACACTCAACTTCTGAACACTCTGATTGGTCCATAGGGCCACTGGCTTTCTGTGATTGGTTGACAGGTTGAATCATGTGTGCGTCCACAAATGGGTGTATTATATTGTGTGTTGTCCCGCCCACTGTACAGGTCATGTCTTTATTTAATCTGGTTAATGGTGGATGTTGTTGTGAGGGGTTACCCCATACCATAGGTCTCCAACCTTTTCTAGCATGCCTGATACTCATGTTCTTCCTAGCTTTCCAATAGGCCCATCCTCTCCTCTCCCCTGCAACTCTTCCCAGGTCATTAGTGTACAACAGAAAGTAATGCTCTATGTTTTCTGTCAATATACCGGTTAATAAACATCTCTACGGCCCTGTCAACATCTCTTATTATGGCTTATTTCACTTTCATCTTTCACTTTCAAAATTACAATTATTCATAGAGAAACAACGTTCTAATGTGTATTCTAATGTGTATTCTAATGTACATTATAATGTGTATTCTAATGTACAGTATAATGTGTATTCTAATGTACATTCTAATGTACATTCTAATGTGTATTCTAATGTGCATTTTAATGTGTATTCTAATGTGCATTTTAATGTGTATTCTAATGTGCATTCTAATGTGTATTCTAATGTGTATTCTAATGTGTATTCTAATGTGCATTTTAATGTGTATTCTAATGTGCATTCTAATGTACATTCTAATGTGTATTCTAATGTACATTATAATGTGTATTCTAATGTACATTCTAATGTACATTCTAATGTACATTCTAATGTGTATTCTAATGTGTATTCTAATGTGTATTCTAATGTACATTATAATGTGTATTAAAGCCAATAGTGGCTAACCAGGGGTGGGATAATGTCAATGTTGTGTTGATTAGAGCGTAGCTGGGAGCTTTAACCAGGGGTGGGATAATGTCAATGTTGTGTTGATTAGAGAGTAGCTGGGAGCTTTAACCAGGGGTGGGATAATGTCAATGTTGTGTTGATTAGAGAGTAGCTGGGAGTTTTAACCAGGGGTGGGATAATGTCAATGTTGTGTTGATTAGAGAGTAGCTGGGAGCTTTAACCAGGGGTGGGATAATGTCAATGTTGTGTTGATTAGAGAGTAGCTGGGAGCTTCAACCAGGGGTGGGATAATGTCAATGTTGTGTTGATTAGAGAGTAGCTGGGAGCTTCAACCAGGGGTGGGATAATGTCAATGTTGTGTTGATTAGAGAGTAGCTGGGAGCTTCAACCAGGGGTGGGATAATGTCAATGTTGTGTTGATTAGAGAGTAGCTGGGAGCTTTAACCAGGGGTGGGATAATGTCAATGTTGTGTTGATTAGAGAGTAGCTGGGAGCTTCAACCAGGGGTGGGATAATGTCAATGTTGTGTTGATTAGAGAGTAGCTGGGAGCTTCAACCAGGGGTGGGATAATGTCAATGTTGTGTTGATTAGAGAGTAGCTGGGAGCTTTAACCAGGGGTGGGATAATGTCAATGTTGTGTTGATTAGAGAGTAGCTGGGAGCTTTAACCAGGGGTGGGATAATGTCAATGTTGTGTTGATTAGAGAGTAGCTGGGAGCTTGTATTGTCTGATACATGTGAGATTTGTTTATGTGACAGTTTGTGGTGGAACACGGGAACATTGCATGTACTTTCAGAATAGTTTGTCGAGCTACTCATAGGTAAACACACCAGCCAGCAGGTCACTGAATAAAAAAAAAAAGATTGCCCAGCACTGGGATTGAAATTGTGATGCCTGGGTACGGAGTGCTCAAGTCAGTTAAGAACACATTCTTATTTACAATGACAGCCTAGGAACAGTGGGTTAACTGCCTTGTTCAGGAGCAGAACAACTGTTTTTTACCTTGTCAGCTCGGGGATTCGGTCCAGCAACCTTTCAGTTACGGGCCCAACGCCCTAACCACTCAGCTACCTGCCTTCCCCAAACCATCACCTTAACCACACAGCATTAACCCTGTAACCACACAGCATTAACCCTGTAACCACACAGCATTAACCCTGTAACCACACAGAATTAACCCTGTAACCACACAGAATTAACCCTGTAACCACACAGAATTAACCCTGTAACCACACAGCATTAAACCTGTAACCACACAGAATTAACCCTGTAACCACACAGAATTAACCCTGTAACCACACAGAATTAACCCTGTAACCACACAGAATTAACCCTGTAACCACACAGAATTAACCACACAGAATTAACCCTGTAACCACACAGAATTAACCCTGTAACCACACAGCATTAACCCTGTAACCACACAGAATTAACCCTGTAACCACACAGCATTAACCCTGTAACCACACAGAATTAACCCTGTAACCACACAGCATTAACCCTGTAACCACACAGAATTAACCCTGTAACCACACAGCATTAAACCTGTAACCACACAGAATGAATGGGTCAAAAATAGATATTCAACCATAAAACATTGAAATTCGTAGGGAAACTGTGAAATCTTGTTGGCACGCACTTAGACACACACACACGTGGGCGAGCATCTCCAGGTGGGTTGTGATTGGTGTAGGGCAGCGACATCATCGTTTGTCACTTCCTGTTGTGCTGTGTTCTTTATCGTCATGTAACCAGTAACCACGGTAACACCTATCTCTATAGCCAATGACTGACTGAGTATTTAACTATGTAAATAAGCTGATGACGTCACATGTCACGTTTAAGACTTTCTTTTTAAATGTCTCTGATACTTCACGCTTCAACACAAACACACAATGCTACACTAGACTAGAGACAGTGTAAAGTCCTAGTCGTCAACATGGATCATGTATGTTCTGTATCATCTAACACAGAGAAACTTGTATCATGTACATTCTATATTTTTTTTTTGAAACCGAATTCGTCACAAACTTGATTTCAGCACAAGCACAATAATAATATGATAATATAATATACTGTTGAACCGCTGTGAATTTCCTTTGAATACATTCTTATTACACAGACCTAGTTTCATCATCATTTATTTCTGACAAGTTTGATATAATATATATATACTGTACTTATGAATTAGACTTAGCAAGGGGTGTCTTGGTTTATAACTAAGACAGTCCAAGACCATATGTCATGGTACCTCTTCCTCATAGATAGGTTTATAACTAAGACAGTCCAAGACCATATGTCATGGTATCTCTTCCTCATAGCTAGGTTTATAAACCATATGTTATGGTATCTCTTCCTCATAGCTAGGTTTATAAACCATATGTTATGGTATCTCTTCCTCATAGCTAGGTTTATAAACCATATGTTATGGTATCTCTTCCTCATAGCTAGGTTTATAAACCATATGTTATGGTATCTCTTCCTCATAGCTAGGTTTATAAACCATATGTTATGGTATCTCTTCCTCATAGCTAGGTTTATAAACCATATGTTATGGTATCTCTTCCTCATAGCTAGGTTTATAAACCATATGTTATGGTATCTCTTCCTCATAGCTAGGTTTATAAACCATATGTTATGGTATCTCTTCCTCATAGCTAGGTTTATAAACCATATGTTATGGTATCTCTTCCTCATAGCTAGGTTTATAAACCATATGTTATGGTATCTCTTCCTCATAGCTAGGTTTATAAACCATATGTTATGGTATCTCTTCCTCATAGCTAGGTTTATAAACCATATGTTATGGTATCTCTTCCTCATAGCTAGGTTTATAAACCATATGTTATGGTATCTCTTCCTCATAGCTAGGTTTATAAACCATATGTTATGGTATCTCTTCCTCATAGCTAGGTTTATAAACCATATGTTATGGTATCTCTTCCTCATAGCTAGGTTTATAAACCATATGTTATGGTATCTCTTCCTCATAGCTAGGTTTATAAACCATATGTTATGGTATCTCTTCCTCATAGCTAGGTTTATAAACCATATGTTATGGTATCTCTTCCTCATAGCTAGGTTTATAAACCATATGTTATGGTATCTCTTCCTCATAGCTAGGTTTATAAACCATATGTTATGGTATCTCTTCCTCATAGCTAGGTTTATAAACCATATGTTATGGTATCTCTTCCTCATAGCTAGGTTTATAAACCATATGTTATGGTATCTCTTCCTCATAGCTAGGTTTATAAACCATATGTTATGGTATCTCTTCCTCATAGCTAGGTTTATAAACCATATGTTATGGTATCTCTTCCTCATAGCTAGGTTTATAAACCATATGTTATGGTATCTCTTCCTCATAGCTAGGTTTATAAACCATATGTTATGGTATCTCTTCCTCATAGCTAGGTTTATAAACCATATGTTATGGTATCTCTTCCTCATAGCTAGGTTTATAAACCATATGTTATGGTATCTCTTCCTCATAGCTAGGTTTATAAACCATATGTTATGGTATCTCTTCCTCATAGCTAGGTTTATAAACCATATGTTATGGTATCTCAAATCAAATGTTATTGGTCACATACACATGTTTATCAGATGGCATTGTGGGTGTAGTGAAATGCTTGTGTTTCCAGCTCCAACAGTGCAGTAATATCTAACAATACACAACAATACACACAAATCAGTGCTGTTTCCTGAAGTCCACGATCAGCTCCTTAGTTTTGTTGACGTTGAGTGAGAGGTTGCTTTCCTGGCACCACACTCCCAGAGCCCTCACCTCCTCCCTGTAGGCTGTCTCACCACCACACTCCCAGAGCCCTCACCTCCTCCCTGTAGGCTGTCTCACCACCACACTCCCAGAGCCCTCACCTCCTCCCTGTAGGCTGTCTCACCACCACACTCCCAGAGCCCTCACCTCCTCCCTGTAGGCTGTCTCACCACCACACTCCCAGAGCCCTCACCTCCTCCCTGTAGGCTGTCTCACCACCACACTCCCAGAGCCCTCACCTCCTCCCTGTAGGCTGTCTCACCACCACACTCCCAGAGCCCTCACCTCCTCCCTGTAGGCTGTCTCACCACCACACTCCCAGAGCCCTCACCTCCTCCCTGTAGGCTGTCTCACCACCACACTCCCAGAGCCCTCACCTCCTCCCTGTAGGCTGTCTCACCACCACACTCCCAGAGCCCTCACCTCCTCCCTGTAGGCTGTCTCACCACCACACTCCCAGAGCCCTCACCTCCTCCCTGTAGGCTGTCTCACCACCACACTCCCAGAGCCTGACAGGTGTGGCATATCAAGAAGCTGATTAAACAGCATGATTATTACACAGGTGCACCTTGTGATGGAGACAATAAAAGGCCACTCTAAAATGTGCAGTTTTGTCACACAACACTACATTACAGCATGCTGGTTGGGTTCAAAGTTCTCATTATATCATATGTAACATTACAACATGCTGGTTGGGTTCAAAGTTCTCATTATATCATATGTAACATTACAACATGCTGGTTGGGTTCAAAGGTCTCATTATATCATATGTAACATTACAGCATGCTGGTTGGGTTCAAAGGTCTCATTATATCATATGTAACATTACAGCATGCTGGTTGGGTTCAAAGGTCTCATTATATCATATGTAACATTACAAATTGCTGGTTGGGTTCAAAGTTCTCATTATATCATATGTAACATTACAGCATGCTGGTTAGGTTCAAAGGTCTCATTATATCATATGTAACATTACAGCATGCTGGTTGGGTTCAAAGGTCTCATTATATCATATGTAACATTACAGCATGCTGGTTGGGTTCAAAGGTCTCATTATATCATATGTAACATTACAGCATGCTGGTTGGGTTCAAAGGTCTCATTATATCATATGTAACATTACAGCATGCTGGTTGGGTTCAAAGGTCTCATTATATCATATGTAACATTACAGCATGCTGGTTGGGTTCAAAGGTCTCATTATATCATATGTAACATTACAGCATGCTGGTTGGGTTCAAAGTTCTCATTATATCATATGTAACATTACAGCATGCTGGTTGGGTTCAAAGGTCTCATTATATCATATGTAACATTACAGCATGCTGGTTGGGTTCAAAGTTCTCATTATATCATATGTAACATTACAGCATGCTGGTTGGGTTCAAAGGTCTCATTATATCATATGTAACATTACAGCATGCTGGTTGGGTTCAAAGGTCTCATTATATCATATGTAACATTACAGCATGCTGGTTGGGTTCAAAGGTCTCATTATATCATATGTAACATTACAGCATGCTGGTTGGGTTCAAAGGTCTCATTATATCATATGTAACATTACAGCATGCTGGTTGGGTTCAAAGGTCTCATTATATCATATGTAACATTACAGCATGCTGGTTGGGTTCAAAGGTCTCATTATATCATATGTAACATTACAGCATGCTGGTTGGGTTCAAAGGTCTCATTATATCATATGTAACATTACAGCATGCTGTTTGGGTTCAAAGTTCTCATTATATCATATGTAACATTACAGCATGCTGGTTGGGTTCAAAGTTCTCATTATATCATATGTAACATTACAGCATGCTGGTTGGGTTCAAAGGTCTCATTATATCATATGTAACATTACAGCATGCTGTTTGGGTTCAAAGTTCTCATTATATCATATGTAACATTACAGCATGCTGGTTGGGTTCAAAGTTCTCATTATATCATATGTAACATTACAGCATGCTGGTTGGGTTCAAAGTTCTCATTATATCATATGTAACATTACAGCATGCTGGTTGGGTTCAAAGGTCTCATTATATCATATGTAACATTACAGCATGCTGTTTGGGTTCAAAGTTCTCATTATATCATATGTAACATTACAGCATGCTGGTTGGGTTCAAAGTTCTCATTATATCATATGTAACATTACAGCATGCTGGTTGGGTTCAAAGTTCTCATTATATCATATGTAACATTACAGCATGCTGGTTGGGTTCAAAGGTCTCATTATATCATATGTAACATTACAGCATGCTGGTTGGGTTCAAAGGTCTCATTATATCATATGTAACATTACAGCATGCTGGTTGGGTTCAAAGTTCTCATTATATCATATGTAACATTACAGCATGCTGGTTGGGTTCAAAGTTCTCATTATATCATATGTAACATTACAGCATGCTGGTTGGGTTCAAAGGTCTCATTATATCATATGTAACATTACAGCATGCTGGTTGGGTTCAAAGTTCTCATTATATCATATGTAACATTACAGCATGCTGGTTGGGTTCAAAGTTCTCATTATATCATATGTAACATTACAGCATGCTGGTTGGGTTCAAAGTTCTCATTATATCATATGTAACATTACAACATGCTGGTTGGGTTCAAAGGTCTCATTATATCATATGTAACATTACAGCATGCTGTTTGGGTTCAAAGTTCTCATTATATCATACGTAACATTACAGCATGCTGGTTGGGTTCAAAGTTCTCATTATATCATATGTAACATTACAGCATGCTGGTTGGGTTCAAAGTTCTCATTATATCATACGTAACATTACAGCATGCTGGTTGGGTTCAAAGGTCTCATTATATCATACGTAACATTACAGCATGCTGGTTGGGTTCAAAGTTCTCATTATATCATATGTAACATTACAGCATGCTGGTTGGGTTCAAAGGTCTCATTATATCATATGTAACATTACAGCATGCTGGTTGGGTTCAAAGTTCTCATTATATCATATGTAACATTACAGCATGCTGGTTGGGTTCAAAGGTCTCATTATATCATATGTAACATTACAGCATGCTGTTTGGGTTCAAAGTTCTCATTATATCATATGTAACATTACAGCATGCTGTTTGGGTTCAAAGTTCTCATTATATCATATGTAACATTACAGCATGCTGGTTGGGTTCAAAGTTCTCATTATATCATATGTAACATTACAGCATGCTGGTTGGGTTCAAAGGTCTCATTATATCATATGTAACATTACAGCATGCTGTTTGGGTTCAAAGTTCTCATTATATCATATGT
>JAKYLM010000070.1:277500-317500 GCA_023634145.1 Thymallus thymallus
GTTAGAGGTCAGGGTCAGGGTTAGAGGTCAGGGTTATAGGTCAGGGTCAGGGTTATAGGTCAGGGTTAGGGTTAAAGGTCATGGTCAGGGTTAGAGGTCAGGGTCAGGGTTAGAGGTCAGGGTTAGAGGTCAGGGTCAGGGTTAGAGGTCAGGGTTAGGGTTAGAGGTCAGGGTTAGGGTTAAAGGTCATGGTTAGAGGTCAGGGTTAGAGGTCAGGGTTAGAGGTCAGGGTCAGGGTTAGAGGTCATGGTCAGGGTCAGGGTTAGAGGTCAGTATTATAGTTATAACTATATTTTAAGTAAACAAAGTGACTGGCTTGGGGGGGGGGGGGATATCCTCTGGTTTAAACTCCATGCTGGGTCTGAGACTGTCTGTGTTTCCTTCTCTGTGCAACCTGGTCACTCAACTGAGGTTGGTGCCACCTTAATTGGGGAGGACAGGCTCATGGTAATGACTGGAGCGGAATAGCTGGAATGGTTTCAAATACCTCAAACACATAGTTTCCAAGGTTTCCATGTGTTTGATGCCATTCCAATGGCTCTGTTCCAGACGTTATTACGAGCAGACCTCCCCTCAGCAGCCTCCACTGTTACTGACTAACACCGTAACGTTCCAGACGTTATTACGAGCCGACCTCCCCTCAGCAGCCTCCACTGTTACTGACTAACACCGTAACGTTCCAGACGTTATTACGAGACGACCTCCCCTCAGCAGCCTCCACTGTTACTGACTAACACCGTAACGTTCCAGACGTTATTACGAGACGACCTCCCCTCAGCAGCCTCCACTGTTACTGACTAACACCGTAACGTTCCAGACGTTATTACGAGCCGACCTCCCCTCAGCAGCCTCCACTGTTACTGACTAACACCGTAACGTTCCAGACGTTATTACGAGCAGACCTCCCCTCAGCAGCCTCCACTGTTACTGACTAACACCGTAACGTTCCAGACGTTATTACGAGACGACCTCCCCTCAGCAGCCTCCACTGTTACTGACTAACACCGTAACGTTCCAGACGTTATTACGAGCCGACCTCCCCTCAGCAGCCTCCACTGTTACTGACTAACACCGTAACGTTCCAGACGTTATTACGAGACGACCTCCCCTCAGCAGCCACCACTGTTACTGACTAACACCGTAACGTTCCAGACGTTATTACGAGCAGACCTCCCCTCAGCAGCCTCCACTGTTACTGACTAACACCGTAACGTTCCAGACGTTATTACGAGCCGACCTCCCCTCAGCAGCCTCCACTGTTACTGACTAACACCGTAACGTTCCAGACGTTATTACGAGACGACCTCCCCTCAGCAGCCTCCACTGTTACTGACTAACACCGTAACGTTCCAGACGTTATTACGAGACGACCTCCCCTCAGCAGCCTCCACTGTTACTGACTAACACCGTAACGTTCCAGACGTTATTACGAGACGACCTCCCCTCAGCAGCCTCCACTGTTACTGACTAACACCGTAACGTTCCAGACGTTATTACGAGACGACCTCCCCTCAGCAGCCTCCACTGTTACTGACTAACACCGTAACGTTCCAGACGTTATTACGAGACGACCTCCCCTCAGCAGCCTCCACTGTTACTGACTAACACCGTAACGTTCCAGACGTTATTACGAGCCGACCTCCCCTCAGCAGCCTCCACTGTTACTGACTAACACCGTAACGTTCCAGACGTTATTACGAGACGACCTCCCCTCAGCA
Source organism: Thymallus thymallus (assembly GCA_023634145.1). Classification (NCBI taxonomy): domain Eukaryota; kingdom Metazoa; phylum Chordata; class Actinopteri; order Salmoniformes; family Salmonidae; genus Thymallus; species Thymallus thymallus. Next base: position 279,219 of record JAKYLM010000070.1, read on the forward strand.
GCCTCCACTGTTACTGACTAACACCGTAACGTTCCAGACGTTATTACGAGCCGACCTCCCCTCAGCAGCCTCCACTGTTACTGACTAACACCGTAACGTTCCAGACGTTATTACGAGACGACCTCCCCTCAGCAGCCTCCACTGTTACTGACTAACACCGTAACGTTCCAGACGTTATTACGAGCCGACCTCCCCTCAGCAGCCTCCACTGTTACTGACTAACACCGTAACGTTCCAGACGTTATTACGAGCCGACCTCCCCTCAGCAGCCTCCACTGTTACTGACTAACACCGTAACGTTCCAGACGTTATTACGAGCCGACCTCCCCTCAGCAGCCTCCACTGTTACTGACTAACACCGTAACGTTCCAGACGTTATTACGAGCCGACCTCCCCTCAGCAGCCTCCACTGTTACTGACTAACACCGTAACGTTCCAGACGTTATTACGAGCCGACCTCCCCTCAGCAGCCTCCACTGTTACTGACTAACACCGTAACGTTCCAGACGTTATTACGAGCCGACCTCCCCTCAGCAGCCTCCACTGTTACTGACTAACACCGTAACGTTCCAGACGTTATTACGAGACGACCTCCCCTCAGCAGCCTCCACTGTTACTGACTAACACCGTAACGTTCCAGACGTTATTACGAGCCGACCTCCCCTCAGCAGCCTCCACTGTTACTGACTAACACCGTAACGTTCCAGACGTTATTACGAGACGACCTCCCCTCAGCAGCCTCCACTGTTACTGACTAACACCGTATTTGGATAAGGTGTATGTAAACTTCCTACTTCAACTGTATATCCTGTATTCTACTCTACTGTATTCTACTCTACTGTATTCTATTCTACTGTATTCTACTCTACTGTATTCTACTCTACTGTATTCTATTCTACTGTATTCTACTCTACTGTATTCTATTCTACTGTATTCTATTCTACTATATTCTACTCTACTGTATTCTATTCTACTGTATTCTACTCTACTGTATTCTATTCTACTGTATTCTATTCTACTGTATTCTACTCTACTGTATTCGACTCTACTGTATTCTAGTATGTTGTGTAACTGTTAGATATTACTGTTAGATATTTCTACACTGTTGGAGCTGGAAACACAAGCATTTCACTACACCCACAATAACATCTGATAAACATGTGTATGTGACCAATAACATGTGATTTGGTCAGGAACATGTGCATGAGGAATAGCAGCTGAGAGAATATGTGTTTGTGTTCCCTGTAGATATTCCACCTCTTAGTGAGAGTTGAAGTCTGTAATGGCCAACTATGAGCGGAGAGAGAGGAGCACACACACTGGAATAACATAATGAACTCCTTCCATCAGGAATAACACACTCATAATGAACTCCTTCCATCAGGAATAACACACTCATAATGAACTCCTTCCATCAGGAATAACACACTCATAATGAACTCCTTCCATCAGGAATAACACACTCATAATGAACTCCTTCCATCAGGAATAACACACTCATAATGAACTCCTTCCATCAGGAATAACACACTCATAATGAACTCCTTCCATCAGGAATAACACACTCATAATGAACTCCTTCCATCAGGAATAACACACTCATAATGAACTCCTTCCATCAGGAATAACACACTCTCTCTCTCTCTCTCTCTCTCTCTCTCTCTCTCTCTCTCTCTCTCTCTCTCTCTCTCTCTCTCTCTCTCTCTCTCTCTCTCTCTCTCTCTCTCTCTCTCCCCACTCTCTCTCTCTCTCTCTCTCTCTCTCTCTCTCTCCCTCTCTCTCCCTCTCTCTCTCTCTCTCTCCCTCTCTCTCCCTCTCTCTCCCTCTCTCTCCCTCTCTCTCTCTCTCTCTCTCTCTCTCTCTCTCCCTCTCTCTCTCTCTCTCTCTCTCTCTCCCTCTCTCCCCCCACTCTCTCATGATTAAATACTGGAAGATTTCTATCCAGTAAATGGCTTCAAAACCAGCTACTAGGAGCAACTGTGAGAACTATTACCATCAACTAGGTTGAGGTTCTGCTGGTCGAGATGGGATTAATCCAATGAATCTGGATTTGAAGGCTGCTTGTTCAATCCCAGTGGTTCATAACCCTATCACACACCTTAACCCTTACCTGAACCATTCATAACCTTATCACACACCTTAACCCTTACCTGAACCATTCATAACCCTATCACAAACCTTAACCCTTACCTGAACCATTCATAACCCTATCACACACCTTAACCCTTACCTGAACCATTCATAACCCTATCACACACCTTAACCCTTACCTGAACCATTCATAACCCTATCACAAACCTTAACCCTTACCTGAACCATTCATAACCCTATCACACACCTTAACCCTTACCTGAACCATTCATAACCCTATCACAAACCTTAACCCTTACCTGAACCATTCATAACCCTATCACAAACCTTAACCCTTACCTGAACCATTCATAACCCTATCACACACCTTAACCCTTACCTGAACCATTCATAACCCTATCACAAACCTTAACCCTTACCTGAACCATTCATAACCCTATCACACACCTTAACCCTTACCTGAACCATTCATAACCCTATCACACACCTTAACCCTTACCTGAACCATTCATAACCCTATCACAAACCTTAACCCTTACCTGAACCATTCATAACCCTATCACACACCTTAACCCTTACCTGAACCATTCATAACCCTATCACAAACCTTAACCCTTACCTGAACCATTCATAACCCTATCACAAACCTTAACCCTTACCTGAACCATTCATAACCCTATCACAAACCTTAACCCTTACCTGAACCATTCATAACCCTATCACAAACCTTAACCCTTACCTGAACCATTCATAACCCTATCACAAACCTTAACCCTTACCTGAACCATTCATAACCCTATCACAAACCTTAACCCTTACCTGAACCATTCATAACCCTATCACACACCTTAACCCTTACCTGAACCATTCATAACCCTATCACAAACCTTAACCCTTACCTGAACCATTCATAACCCTATCACAAACCTTAACCCTTACCTGAACCATTCATAACCCTATCACAAACCTTAACCCTTACCTGAACCATTCATAACCCTATCACAAACCTTAACCCTTACCTGAACCATTCATAACCCTATCACAAACCTTAACCCTTACCTGAACCATTCATAACCCTATCACAAACCTTAACCCTTACCTGAACCATTCATAACCCTATCACAAACCTTAACCCTTACCTGAACCATTCATACCCCTATCACAAACCTTAACCCTTACCTGAACCATTCATAACCCTATCACAAACCTTAACCCTTACCTGAACCATTCATAACCCCTATCACAAACCTTAACCCTTACCTGAACCATTCATAACCCTATCACAAACCTTAACCCTTACCTGAACCATTCGGAATGAATGCCTAAACGTAATGTTTTATTTTGTAGAAACGTTGAAATGTGATGTTTGGAGCAACAGAAGGACACTGAGCGCCAGGAGAAACCCAGGGTGTCAACACACTTTGAAATAAGACGTTTTGAGCAACTTCCAAATTTGACATTTGGAGAAATGTGGATATCCTAAACGTCAGAATCTGAAGTCAAATTGGTAAAACCGTTAGATTTTGTTGCTTAAATATGCAAACACAAACATTAATGGATTATACTCTTGTACTCCATTTCGCTTTTTTGCTGCTCTCTCTCTCTCTCTCTCTCTCTCTCGCCTCTCTCTCTGTCTCTCTCTCCTCTCTCTCTCTCTCTCTCCTCTCTCTCTCTCGCCTCTCTCTCTGTCTCTCTCTCCTCTCTCTCTCTCTCCTCTCTCTCTCTCTCTCTCGCCTCTCTCTCTGTCTCTCTCTCTCTCTCTCTCCTCTCTCTCTGTCTCTCTCCTCTCTCTCTGTCTCTCGGGGATTTGCGGCCCGTTGCTGCTGGGATTGATGTCGTGACGTCAGTCAGAGCGCGGCTCCGCCAGTCTCTCCCCAGGGCCAGGAGGACTAATCCGCTGTGCGCGCCACGGAACAGACCGAGCTGCCGGTCTAATCTCTGGTGAGAGGGGGACACGAAATAGGAATTATGGGTACCAGGCACCGAGGGTTTGGACACACTCAGGCGGGGCTACGGGGCGTTATCGGCAGCGTGGGAAAGCATGGAGCTCCCGCTCAACTCCCAGGGAAGAAGTGAACACAGCGGCAGGTAGACGGGAGAGAGAGAGAGAGAGAGAGAGAGAGAGAGAAAGAAAGAGAGAGAGAGAGAGAGAAAGTGATTTAGTCCACCTCGGCAGAGTTTCACGGTACACTACTCTAGTCCGTCTCATTTCTGTTTACTGGCCTTGAAATGAACTCTCACGTTGGTCCGGTTAGTGTTGGGCGCGTGGAGTGGAGCGGTTTGGGGACTCTATAAAAGCGTTAACCTGATGGTGTTACTCTGGGGTTGTTGCCTTCCTCTGACAGATCACCAAACTACCGCCTCTGTCTGTCTGTCTGTCTGTCTCACCGCGTCTTCCTTCGACAGGGTGCTACGCAATAGCACGGTCACAAAGAAATACATGGTCTGGAACAGATATTCTGTCGGCCAGCTCATGTCAGATCTATTCACGGTATTTCTATCTGCATCGTTCAGTGTGTTTGAACTTTTCTGTTTAGCAGACTGAAAGCTATGAGAGGAGAGAATGTTATCATTGTTGTTGTTGACAGTAAACGGGTCATCATACCAGGTCAGGTGGTCAACATCAACAATGATAACATACATCAAAGCCTTATAGCCAATAAGGTCTGCTCTTCTCACACACACATATATATAAATATATTTCTACTAGGCTACAGCTTTCCATTCAGCTATGAAGAGGATTCATTTTTACGCGCTGTCGGACTCTCTCTCTCTCTCTACACGTGTGTGCGTGTGCATCGTGTGAGAGATGGAGTCAGGCACAATTAGTCAAATGTGACAGGGGGGCTGTTACACCAGTTAACCCTAACCCTGCCCTAACCCCAACACCCTGTTAGATCTCACCCAGAGCCAGTTAACCCTAACCCTAACACTAACCCTAACACCCTGTTAGATCTCACCCAGGCTAGGGTAGGTCAGTCAGCCCCTGTCTGTACAGTAGGCTAGGCTAGGGTAGGTCAGTCAGCCCCTGTCTGTACAGTAGGCTAGGCTAGGGTAGGTCAGTCAGCCCCTGTCTGTACAGTAGGCTAGGCTAGGGTAGGTCAGTCAGCCCCTGTCTGTACAGTAGGCTAGGCTAGGGTAGGTCAGTCAGCCCCTGTCTGTACAGTAGGCTAGGGTAGGTCAGTCAGCCCCTGTCTGTACAGTAGGCTAGGCTAGGGTAGGTCAGTCAGCCCCTGTCTGTACAGTAGGCTAGGGTAGGTCAGTCAGCCCCTGTCTGTACAGTAGGCTAGGCTAGGGTAGGTCAGTCAGCCCCTGTCTGTACAGTAGGCTAGGCTAGGGTAGGTCAGTCAGCCCCTGTCTGTACAGTAGGCTAGGGTAGGTCAGTCAGCCCCTGTCTGTACAGTAGGCTAGGGTAGGTCAGTCAGCCCCTGTCTGTACAGTAGGCTAGGGTAGGTCAGTCAGCCCCTGTCTGTACAGTAGGCTAGGGTAGGTCAGTCAGCCCCTGTCTGTACAGTAGGCTAGGGTAGGTCAGTCAGCCCCTGTCTGTACAGTAGGCTAGGGTAGGTCAGTCAGCCCCTGTCTGTACAGTAGGCTAGGGTAGGTCAGTCAGCCCCTGTCTGTACAGTAGGCTAGGGTAGGTCAGTCAGCCCCTGTCTGTACAGTAGGCTAGGGTAGGTCAGTCAGCCCCTGTCTGTACAGTAGGCTAGGGTAGGTCAGTCAGCCCCTGTCTGTACAGTAGGCTAGGGTAGGTCAGTCAGCCCCTGTCTGTACAGTAGGCTAGGGTAGGTCAGTCAGTCCCTGTCTGCTTTGTGTCCTCAACTTCTTAAAACTTCAAAACCCTGCTGGCTGGCTGACAGCTCCTCTGCACCGGATCAGAGCTCAGCCCTAATACCGCTCTGTGTCCTCTCTCTCCCCACCAGGGACAGCCACACGACCCTCCGACCCAGCCTGGAGGACGGAACTCTTCCCCGGGCACAGTTCTGTTAGAAGCGGTGCCCAGCTGGAAGAACAAGGGACTCATAGTGTCGGAGCTCCGCTATACAGGGACTGGGACTGGGACTGGGACTGCACTGGGAGAGAAGACAGACAGACATACGTTCTGCCATGAGACAGAGACATTAGCGGCAACCATCCATCTAGACTACCGCCTGACACACACACACAGCCAAGTCGGACTTCCAGAGTGCAGTCTTCACGATGAGTCGTTAAATTCCTGCTCTCGTCTCCGGAGTGGAGGAGGAGGAGGAGGAGGAGGAGGAGGCAGCAGCGAGTTTCATTCATCTCTCGTTGTGTGTGTGTGTGTGATGGACTGTGTCCCGGCCGTGGTGGCCGTTAAGATGCGGTGGATAACGTTGTTAGTAGTGGGTCTAACGGTCTGGACTACCCTGTCTCACTGCTTCGACTATGAAGAACCCAGCTTTGACTATTACAGCGAAGAAGACAGGACAGACAATATAGACTACAAAGACCCGTGTAAAGCCGGTGAGTGTCCGCTCAATACAGCTCTATGTTACTAGCAGTGTGTGTGTGTGACCCATTTATGTCGTCTAAGAAACTAGTGGCCCTATAGAGTTAGAATGAACTAGATGATATTCCATCCAGGTCAGTTAGCAGACGCTCTCCTCCAGAGACCCTGACACTGTGTATCATCTTCAAGTAGGAAGGATGACCAGCAGGACAACATGTTCCTGTTAGTACCAAATAAACCAACACATCTCCACTATGTTCTATTGCTTGCTTCATATATGGCACCCTTAAAGGTTCTATTGCTTGCTTCATATATGGAACCCTTAAAGGTTCTATTGCTTGCTTCATATAAGGCACCCTTAAAGGTTCTATTGCTTGCTTCATATAATGCACCCTTAAAGGTTCTATTGCTTGCTTCATATAATGCACCCTTAAAGGTTATATTGCTTGCTTCATATAAGGCACCCTTAAAGGTTCTATTGCTTGCTTCATATATGGCACCCTTAAAGGTTCTATTGCTTGCTTCATATAAGGCACCCTTAAAGGTTCTATTGCTTGCTTCATATAATGCACCCTTAAAGGTTCTATTGCTTGCTTCATATAAGGCACCCTTAAAGGTTCTATTGCTTGCTTCATATATGGCACCCTTAAAGGTTATATTGCTTGCTTCATATATGGCACCCTTAAAGGTTCTATTGCTTGCTTCATATAAGGCACCCTTAAAGGTTCTATTGCTTGCTTCATATAAGGCACCCTTAAAGGTTCTATTGCTTGCTTCATATAAGGCACCCTTAAAGGTTCTATTGCTTGCTTCATATATGGCACCCTTAAAGGTTCTATTGCTTGCTTCATATATGGTACCCTTAAAGGTTATATTGCTTGCTTCACTGAACCAACATTGGTTGCATATATACCTTTTGGGTTCCATGTAAGATTCAATATGGAAACAATTTCAGCTCTATAGAACCTTAAGGGTTTCCAAATGTGAAGCAGTACCAGGCTATACTCTACAACATATGGTGCTCTATCCAAAACTGTCAATTGCTGAATGAAAACACCAACTGTCATTTTTATAATATAACCTTTTTGGTGAATACTTTTGTAGTCAGGAGGGAAACATGGTTCATTACTACAATGATAATATGGAGTTGGGATTGGGCACTCGGTGTGTGTGAGTGAGTGTTGGGCCAGTATGTAAATCAGACGGAGAGGATTCAGAGAGATTGTGAGTGTCTAGAGTTAAAATTTTATTTCACAACAGGTGTAGACCTTACAGTGAAATGCTTACTAACAAGTCCTTAACCAACAATACAACAGGTGTAGACCTTACAGTGAAATGCTTACTAACAAGTCCTTAACCAACAATACAACAGGTGTAGACCTTACAGTGAAATGCTTACTAACAAGCCCTTAACCAACAATACAACAGGTGTAGACCTTACAGTGAAATGCTTACTAACAAGCCCTTAACCAACAATACAACAGGTGTAGACCTTACAGTGAAATGCTTACTAACAAGCCCTTAACCAACAATACAACAGGTGTAGACCTTACAGTGAAATGCTTACTAACAAGCCCTTAACCAACAATACAACAGGTGTAGACCTTACAGTGAAATGCTTACTAACAAGCCCTTAACCAACAATACAACAGGTGTAGACCTTACAGTGAAATGCTTACTAACAAGCCCTTAACCAACAATACAACAGGTGTAGACCTTACAGGGGTACCAGTACAGAGTCAATGTGAGGAGGCTATATACAGGAAGTACCAGTACAGAGTCAATGTGAGGAGGCTATATACAGGAAGTACCAGTACAGAGTCAATGTGTGGAGGCTATATACAGGAAGTACCAGTACAGAGTAAATGTGAGGAGGCTATATACAGGTGTACCAGTACAGAGTCAATGTGAGGAGGCTATATACAGGAAGTACCAGTACAGAGTCAATGTGAGGAGGCTATATACAGGAAGTACCAGTACAGAGTCAATGTGAGGAGGCTATATACAGGTGGTACCAGTACAGAGTCAATGTGAGGAGGCTATATACAGGAAGTACCAGTACAGAGTCAATGTGAGGAGGCTATATACAGGAAGTACCAGTACAGAGTCAATGTGAGGAGGCTATATACAGGAAGTACCAGTACAGAGTCAATGTGTGGAGGCTATATACAGGAAGTACCAGTACAGAGTAAATGTGAGGAGGCTATATACAGGTGTACCAGTACAGAGTCAATGTGAGGAGGCTATATACAGGAAGTACCAGTACAGAGTCAATGTGTGGAGGCTATATACAGGAAGTACCAGTACAGAGTAAATGTGAGGAGGCTATATACAGGTGTACCAGTACAGAGTCAATGTGAGGAGGCTATATACAGGAAGTACCAGTACAGAGTCAATGTGAGGAGGCTATATACAGGAAGTACCAGTACAGAGTCAATGTGAGGAGGCTATATACAGGTGGTACCAGTACAGAGTCAATGTGAGGAGGCTATATACAGAAGGAACCAGTACAGAGTCAATGTGAGGAGGTTATATACAGGTGGTACCAGTACAGAGTCAATGTGAGGAGGCTATATACAGGTGGTACCAGTACAGAGTCAATGTGAGGAGGCTATATATAGGAAGTACCAGTACAGAGTCAATGTGAGGAGGCTGTATACAGGAAGTACCAGTACAGAGTCAATGTGAGGAGGCTATATACAGGAAGTACCAGTACAGAGTCAATGTGAGGAGGATATATACAGGGGTACCAGTACAGAGTCAATGTGAGGAGGCTATATACAAGGGTAACTGTGTGTGTGGTTATGGTGAAGCAGGCATGTGAATGATGTGTTTTATCTCTGAGTAACTGTGTGGTTATGGTGAAGCAGGCATGTGAACTATGTGTTTTATCTCTGAGTAACTGTGTGGTTATGGTGAAGCAGGCATGTGAATGATGTGTTTTATCTCTGAGTAACTGTGTGGTTATGGTGAAGCAGGCATGTGAATGATGTGTTTTATCTCTGAGTAACTGTGTGGTTATGGTGAAGCAGGCATGTGAATGATGTGTTTTATCTCTGAGTAACTGTGTGGTTATGGTGAAGCAGGCATGTGAATGATGTGTTTTATCTCTGAGTAACTGTGTGGTTATGGTGAAGCAGGCATGTGAATGATGTGTTTTATCTCTGAGTAACTGTGTGGTTATGGTGAAGCAGGCATGTGAATGATGTGTTTTATCTCTGAGTAACTGTGTGGTTATGGTGAAGCAGGCATGTGAATGATGTGTTTTATCTCTGAGTAACGGTGTGGTTATGGTGAAGCAGGCATGTGAATGATGTGTTTTATCTCTGAGTAACTGTGTGGTTATGGTGAAGCAGGCATGTGAATGATGTGTTTTATCTCTGAGTAACTGTGGTTATGGTGAAGCAGGCATGTGAATGATGTGTTTTATCTCTGAGTAACTGTGTGGTTATGGTGAAGCAGGCATGTGAATGATGTGTTTTATCTCTGAGTAACTGTGTGGTTATGGTGAAGCAGGCATGTGAATGATGTGTTTTATCTCTGAGTAACTGTGTGGTTATGGTGAAGCAGGCATGTGAATGATGTGTTTTATCTCTGAGTAACTGTGTGGTTATGGTGAAGCAGGCATGTGAACTATGTGTTTTATCTCTGAGTAACTGTGTGGTTATGGTGAAGCAGGCATGTGAATGATGTGTTTTATCTCTGAGTAACTGTGTGGTTATGGTGAAGCAGGCATGTGAATGATGTGTTTTATCTCTGAGTAACTGTGTGGTTATGGTGAAGCAGGCATGTGAATGATGTGTTTTATCTCTGAGTAACTGTGTGGTTATGGTGAAGCAGGCATGTGAATGATGTGTTTTATCTCTGAGTAACTGTGGTTATGGTGAAGCAGGCATGTGAATGATGTGTTTTATCTCTGAGTAACTGTGTGGTTATGGTGAAGCAGGCATGTGAATGATGTGTTTTATCTCTGAGTAACTGTGTGGTTATGGTGAAGCAGGCATGTGAATGATGTGTTTTATCTCTGAGTAACTGTGGTTATGGTGAAGCAGGCATGTGAATGATGTGTTTTATCTCTGAGTAACTGTGTGGTTATGGTGAAGCAGGCATGTGAATGATGTGTTTTATCTCTGAGTAACTGTGTGGTTATGGTGAAGCAGGCATGTGAATGATGTGTTTTATCTCTGAGTAACTGTGTGGTTATGGTGAAGCAGGCATGTGAATGATGTGTTTTATCTCTGAGTAACTGTGTGGTTATGGTGAAGCAGGCATGTGAACTATGTGTTTTATCTCTGAGTAACTGTGTGGTTATGGTGAAGCAGGCATGTGAATGATGTGTTTTATCTCTGAGTAACTGTGTGGTTATGGTGAAGCAGGCATGTGAATGATGTGTTTTATCTCTGAGTAACTGTGGTTATGGTGAAGCAGGCATGTGAATGATGTGTTTTATCTCTGAGTAACTGTGTGGTTATGGTGAAGCAGGCATGTGAATGATGTGTTTTATCTCTGAGTAACTGTGTGGTTATGGTGAAGCAGGCATGTGAATGATGTGTTTTATCTCTGAGTAACTGTGTGGTTATGGTGAAGCATTTACATGACATTACAGTCATTTATCAGACACTCTTATCCAGAGCGACTTACAGTTAGTTAGTACATATATGTTCATACTTTGTTCATACTGGTCCCAGTGGGAATCGCACCCACTACCCTGGCGTTGCAAGCACCATGCTCTACCATCTGATCTACACAGGACTATATAATGTCTCTACCATCTGATCTACACAGGACTATATAATGTCTCTACCATCTGATCTACACAGGACTATATGATGTCTCTACCATCTGATCTACACAGGACTATATAATGTCTCTACCATCTGATCTACACAGGACTATATAATGTCTCTACCATCTGATCTACACAGGACTATATGATGTCTCTACCATCTGATCTACACAGGACTATATGATGTCTCTACCATCTGATCTACACAGGACTATATGATGTCTCTACCATCTGATCTACACAGGACTATATGATGTCTCTACCATCTGATCTACACAGGACTATATAATGTCTTACAGACAGACAGTCTAGTAAAGGTTACAAAGTGGGCACTATTTGATGTGTGGAGACATTTCACTGCAGCTCATGTAGGAGGAAAAGCTGTGTACATTTTCAAATACTGTGTCAAATCATATGTGAAGAATGCAACAAAGATGCAGAATCATCTGGCCAAGTGCATAAAGTTCCCTCAGCGCTCACAACAAGCAACCTCTGACAAAAGTCCTTCTACTTCTATTCAAGGTGAAAATGATGAATCAGACACCTTATCGATAGCAACAGCTCATGGTCCTCCTGGAATCAGAAGTTGTTTTGACTCAATGGAGGAACGTAGTCAGAGAAATGCTGATGAAAGTCTTGCTCGAGCTGTGTATGCAACTGGTTCATCTCTGATGCTCACAGGCAATGTGTTTGGAAGAGATTTCTGAATGTTCTTCTCCCAGCATACACCCCTCCAACCAGACATGCTTTATCTACTCATTTGCTGGATGCAGAGTTCAACAGAGTTCAAGTGAAGGTCAAGCAAATCATAGAGAAAGCAGACTGTATTGCAATCATCTCTGATGGGTGGTTGAATGTTCGTGGGCAAGGAATAATTAACTACATCATCTCCACCCCTCAACCAGTATTTTACAAGAGCACAGACACAAGGGACAACAGACACAACGGTCTCTACATTGCAGATGAGCTGAAGGCAGTCATCAATGACCTTGGAACACAGAAGTTATTTGCACTGGTGACAGACAGTGCTGCGAACATGAAGGCTGCTTGGTCTAAAGTGGAGGAGTCTTACCCTCACATCACACCCATTGGCTGTGCTGCTCATGCATTGAATCTGCTCCTCGAGGACATCATGGCACTGAAAACAATGAATACACTCTACAAGAGAACCAAGGAAATGGTTAGGTATGTGAAGGGTCATCAAGTTATAGCAGCAATCTACCTCACCAAGCAAAGTGAGAAGAATAAGAGCACCACATTGAAGCTGCCCAGCAACACCCGTTGGGGTGGTGTTGTCATCATGTTCGACAGTCTCCTGGAGGGGAAGGAGTCTCCAAGAAATGGCCATATCACAGTCTGCCGATATGGACAGCCCATCAAGAGGATCCTCCTGGATGATGTATTCTGGGAGAGAGTTGTAAGCAGCCTGAAACTCCTGAAACCTATAGCAGTAGCCATTGCATGGATTGTGGGAGACAATGTCATCCTGTCTGATGTTCAGACTCTGCTTGCAGATGTAAGAGAAGAAATCCGTACTGCCCTGCCCACTTCACTGTTGCTCCAAGCAGAGGAAACTGCAGTTCTGAAATACTTTTTTTTTTAAACGCGAAGACTTCTGCCTGAAGCCCATACACGACGCAGCGTACATGTTGGACCCCAAGTATGCTGGCAAGAGTATCCTGTCTGGTGCAGAGATCAACAAGGCCTATGGTGTCATCACTACTGTGTCTCGCCTCCTTGGCCTGGATAAGGGCAAGGTTCTTGGCAGTCTGGCGAAGTACACTTCCAAGCAAGGGCTTTGGGATAGAGATGCAATATGGCAGTCGTGCCAACATATCTCATCAGCCACCTGGTGGAAGGGACTTAGTGGATCTGAGGCTCTTTCCCCTGTTGCCTCCATCATCCTCCAACTCCCACCAACATCAGCCGCCTCAGAGCACAACTGGTCCTTGTTTGGGAACACACACCAAAGCACGCAACAGGCTGACCAATACGAGGGTTGAAAAATTGGTGGCCATCCGGGCAAATTTGAGGCTTTTTGTGCCTGACAACGAGCCATCCTCAACAAGGTTGGAAAGTGACAGTGAAGATGAGGCCTCAGAGTCTGATGTTCAAGAGGTGGACATTGAGGAGGTCCAGGGAGAAGACATGGAAGCCTGAGAGGAAGACAACCAAAGCTTTAGTTTCTAGACTATCATTTTACAGATGTCTGTTGAAAACGTTTTTGGGAGATGTGATGGATCATTGGGGATCATTCAATATTCCCTTTCTTTTGTTGTTCAGTGAAATCATCCCATGTGAAGAGTCAACTCATTTAATTAAAGTTCAATTCGTAACTAAATTGTTTTTTTTTATTTCTATTGGAAGGATTTAATCATTTGCAATTATGTCTACTTATGAAGGTAAAAGGTCTATGTTTCTGTCTCCATATGATATGGTAAATATATCCAATGCAGAGAAAATCTACATTTAAATGGTATTAATATTAATTTGCATATATTTCCGTTAATTCTCATATATTCCCGTTAATTCCCACGGCAAGTTTCCACCTCTGAATATTCCCCAAAATGTGCAACCCTATCTGCAGGTAGAAACCCCTCCAATGAGAGAACACCTGAGGGGAGGAGGGTGAAGTTGCCCTTAGATGCTGAGCTGGGGTCAGTATTTCCCTGCTAGTTGCTCTGGTTAGAGTTGGGGAAGCTGATCCTAGATCTGTACATAGAAACTTCACCCTGGAGTCACCTGATACAGAGCTCAATGCTATAGTTGTTGATTGGTTGATATTCCTACCCTGACCCTGTTATAGCTGTTGATTGGTTGATAGTCCTACCCTGACCCTGTTATAGCTGTTGATTGGCTGGTATTCCTACCCTAACCCTGTTCTAGCTAGTAATTGGTTGGTATTCCTACCTTGACCCTGTTCTAACTGCTGATTGGCTGGTATTCCTACCCTGACTCTGTTATAGCTGTTGATTGGCTGGTATTCCTACCCTGACCCTGTTCTAGCTGTTGATTGGCTGGTATTCCTACCCTGACCCTGTTATAGCTGTTGATTGGCTGGTATTCCTACCCTGACCCTGTTATAGCTGTTGATTGGCTGGTATTCCTACCCTGACCCTGTTATAGCTGTTGATTGGCTGGTATTCCTACCCTGACCCTGTTCTAGCTGTTGGCTGGTTTTATTCTTGGAAATACATCAGGAATATTAGGCTTATCTTCTCCTTACCTACACACACTACACACACTACACACTACACACACTACACACACTACACACCACACACACTACACACCACACACACTACACACACTACACACTACACACACTACACACACTACACACACTACACACCACACACCACACACACATCTCCCTCCATTGACCCGTGCTTATCTCTTCCTGGTTGTCTGCATCCTACCACTCAGCTGGAGAGAAATACATATACACACACTCTCTTCACTCATTCATGCTTCCTCCACATCACTGTTCTCATAAGAAGCTAAACACACAGGTTAGGACTGGAGGTACTGGAGGAGAGGTTAGGACTGACTGGAGAACTGGAGGAGAGGTTAGGACTGACTGGAGGTACTGGAGGAGAGGTTAGGACTGACTGGAGGTACTGGAGGAGAGGTTAGGACTGACTGGAGGTACTGGAGGAGAGAATAGGACTGACTGGAGGTACTGGAGGAGAGGTTAGGACTGACTGGAGGTACTGGAGGAGAGGTTAGGACTGGAGGTACTGGAGGAGAGGTTAGGACTGGAGGTACTGGAGGAGAGGTTAGGACTGACTGGAGGTACTGGAGGAGAGGTTAGGACTGACTGGAGGTACTGGAGGAGAGGTTAGGACTGGAGGTACTGGAGGAGAGGTTAGGACTGGAGGTACTGGAGGAGAGGTTAGGACTGACTGGAGGTACTGGAGGAGAGGTTAGGACTGACTGGAGGACTGGAGGAGAGGTTAGGACTGACTGGAGGTACTGGAGGAGAGGTTAGGACTGGAGGTACTGGAGGAGAGGTTAGGACTGACTGGAGGTACTGGAGGAGAGGTTAGGACTGGAGGTACTGGAGGAGAGGTTAGGACTGACTGGAGGTACTGGGGGAGAGGTTAGGACTGACTGGAGGTACTGGAGGAGAGGTTAGGACTGACTGGAGGTACTGGAGGAGAGGTTAGGACTGGAGGTACTGGAGGAGAGGTTAGGACTGGAGGTACTGGAGGAGAGGTTAGGACTGACTGGAGGTACTGGAGGAGAGGTTAGGACTGACTGGAGGACTGGAGGAGAGGTTAGGACTGACTGGAGGTACTGGAGGAGAGGTTAGGACTGGAGGTACTGGAGGAGAGGTTAGGACTGACTGGAGGTACTGGAGGAGAGGTTAGGACTGGAGGTACTGGAGGAGAGGTTAGGACTGACTGGAGGTACTGGGGGAGAGGTTAGGACTGACTGGAGGTACTGGAGGAGAGGTTAGGACTGGAGGTACTGGAGGAGAGGTTAGGACTGACTGGAGGTACTGGAGGAGAGGTTAGGACTGACTGGAGGTACTGGAGGAGAGGTTTGGACTGGAGGTCCTGGAGGAGAGATTTGGGAAACACAGATCTAACATACTATATCTAATACAGAGTTTCCAACCCTCATCTCGGGGACCACCAGACGTTTGACTATTAGCTCCAGCCCTGCACTGCTAGATGACTGACTTTGTTCTAAACCGTTTATACACACAGACAGGTCTGGACTCTACACAGTAGCAGAATGTATGTGTGTGGTGTGATGTGTGTGTGTGTAGACCAGCAGGCTGTGTATAGAGTGAAGACCAGTGTGTCGTGACAGAGGGCAGAGAGCTACTGTTCACCCTCCAGAGGAAGGAAACTGGGGGAGCACTGAGGCTGTGTGTGAGTGCAGTGTGTCTGCATAAAGGCACTGGTTGTGTGTGTGTGTGTGTGTGTGTGTGTGTGTATGTGTGTGTGTGTATGTGTGTGTGTGTATGTGTGTGTGTGTGTGTGTGTGTGTTCAGTGTGTGTGTGTGTGTGTTCAGTGTGTGTGTGTGTGTGTGTGTGTTCAGTGTGTGTGTGTGTGTGTGTGTGTGTGTGTGTGTGTGTGTGTGTGTGTGTGTTCAGTGTGTGTGTGTGTGTGCGTGCCAGGTCATACTATACTAAACAGGATCTTCCTGAGGATGTCTGGTCTCATCATTCCACAGCAGAATGTTGCTTTTGGAACACTGCCATTCCGCTTCTAGAATCCATGAGTCAGCGCCTCTGACACCTCCTCCCATCATGCATCACTCCAGTCCTTTAATGTCCCTTTATTATTAAGGTGTGTTTATCATCTAGAACGTCCCACATTCAGACCATAGACTGAGGTGACCTGCCCCACTGCTTTCCCCTACAATGGAGACCTTGTAGCAGGCCTAGAATGACCTCTCTGTCTGGGTCCTCTGTCATCCTAGGTCCTCTCTGTCTGGGTCCTCTGTCATCCTAGGTCCTCTCTGTCTGGGTCCTCTGTCATCCTAGGTCCTCTCTGTCTGGGTCCTCTGTCATCCTAGGTCCTCTCTGTCTGGGTCCTCTGTCATCCTAGGTCCTCTGTCATCCTAGGTCCTCTCCGTCTGGGTCCTCTGTCCATCCAACGGTCCTCTCTGTCTGGGTCCTCTGTCATCCTAGGTCCTCTGTCATCCTAGGTCCTCTCTGTCTGGGTCCTCTGTCCATCCAACGGTCCTCTCTGTCTGGGTCCTCTGTCATCCTAGGTCCTCTCTGTCTGGGTCCTCTGTCATCCTAGGTCCTCTCTGTCTGGGTCCTCTGTCCATCCAACGGTCCTCTGTCATCCTAGGTCCTCTCTGTCTGGGTCCTCTGTCCATCCAACGTGTGTGTGTGTGTGTGTGTGTGTGTGTGTGTGAGTGTGTACCACACACCCACATACCACACCACACACCCACATACCACACACCCACATACCACACACCCACATACCACACACCACACCACACACCCACATACCACACCACACACCCACATACCACACACCCACATACCACACACCCACATACCACACACACACACCCACATACCACACACCCACATACCACACACCACACCACACACCCACATACCACACACCCACATACCACACACCACACACCACACCACACCACACACCCACATATCACACATCCACATACCACACACCACACCCACATACCACACAACCACATACACCACACCACACACCCAAATACCACACACCCAAATACCACATACCCACATACCACACACCACACCACACACCCATATACCACACACCCACATACCACACCACATACCACACACCCACATACCACAAACCACACCACATCCCACATACCGCACCACACACTACACACTACATTGCACACCACACACCCACATACTACACCACATCACACACCACGTCACACGTCCACACACCACACCACACACTACACACTACATTGCACACCACACACCCACATACCACACATCACACACCACACCAACCACACCACACAACACACACCACAGACCACACACCACACCACACACACCAAACACCACACCACACCACACCACACACCACATCAGATAGCGACCACCTACAGTGTGACCACATATCTACTTAATGAGGAGCCTAGTGCAGAGTAAGCTGAGTGTCTGTGTGTGTGAAGCTGTTTAACTGATGTTATTCTGATCAATACAGAGTTTACATGCTACCTTTCCTTCCACAGTGTGTGTGATGCAGTGCCTCTGTTGAAGGACAGTGATATACAGTGGTGTAGCTCTGGTCAGCTTGATTAGTGACCTTCAGGAACCCCTCCACCCCCTCCTCCCTCTCCTCCTCCCTCCTCCACCCCCTCCTCCCTCTCCTCCTCCCCCCTCCACCCCCTCCTCCCTCTCCTCCTCCCCCCTCCACCCCCTCCTCCCTCTCCTCCTCCCCCCCTCCACCCCCTCCTCCCTCTCCTCCTCCGCCCTCCACCCCCTCCTCCCTCTCCTCCTCCCCCCTCCACCCCCTCCTCCCTCTCCTCCTCCCCCCTCCACCCTCTCCTCCTCCCTCTCCTCCTCCCCCCTCCACCCCCTCCTCCCTCTCCTCCTCCCCCCTCCACCCCCTCCTCCCCCTCCTCCCTCCACCCCCTCCTCCCTCTCCTCCTCCCCCCTCCACCCCCTCCTCCCTCTCCTCCCTCCACCCCCTCCTCCCTCTCCTCCCTCTACCCCCTCCTCCCTCTCCCCCCTCCACCCCCTCCCCTCCCTCCACCCCCTCCTCCCTCTCCTCCCTCCACCCCCTCCTCCCTCTCCTCCCTCCACCCCCTCCTCCCTCTCCTCCTCCCCCCTCCACCCCCTCCCCCCTCTCCTGAAGTCCACCACCATCTCCTTTGTTTTGCTGATGTTGAGCTGAAGGTGGTTCTGCTCACACCACAACACAAAGTCACTGATTGTGCTCCTGTACTCCTCCTCCTGCCCACCCCTGATGCTCCCTACAATTGCGGAGTCATCCGAGAACTTCTGTAGGTGGCATGTCTCAGAGTTATATCTGAAGTCTGAGGTATAGAGGGTGAACAGGAAGGGGGACAGGACCGTTCCCTGGGGGGGCCCTGTGTTGCTCACTGCCAGTTCTGACACACAGCTCTGTAGTCGCACAAATTGTGGCCTACAGGTCAGGTAGTCCGTGACCCAGGAGACTAAGGGTGCTTCCTCTCATCCTCTTCATCTTCTCACCCAGTAGCAGGGGTTGAATGGTATTGAAGGCACTGGAGAAGTCAAAAAACATGACCCTCACAGTGCAATCTGCGTTGTCCAGGTGAGAGTAGGCCTTCTGCAGAAGGTAGATGATAGCATCATCCACCCCGATGTTGCGCTGGTATGCAAACTGCAGGGGGTCCAGTGATGAACACACCAGGGGTCTGAGGTGAGCGAGGACTAACCTTTCCAGGGTCTTCATGATGTGGGATGTTAGCGCTACAGGTCTGAAGTCATGTCAGGATGTTTTCCATAGCACAGGGACCCTTTCTAGGCTCAGGCTCAGGTTGAAGTGACTCTGGAGTATTCCACACAGTTGGTCAGCACAGACCCTCAGCACCCTTGGGCTGATGCCATCAGGGCCCGCCGCTTTCCACTGGTGTAGTCTCTCCAGCTCTCTCTTCACTTGGTTGGTGGTGAAAGCCAGCCCAGGTGGGGGGGGTGGGGGGAAGGGGATGTTGAGGATCAGTCCAGAGGGAGCAGGGGTGGAGGTGGGGTCGCTGATTATCTCAGAGGTGTTGTGAGCAAAGTGGGGGTGGGACAGCCGTGAGGGTGTGTGGCCTGGGGAGCTGGAAGGGAGGTGGACAGGGCCCGTATCAAACCTGTTAAAAAATTGGTTCAGCTCATTGGCTCTGTCCTGGGTCCCCTCCGTCTGCCCACAGTTTGACTTTTTGAAGCCAGTGATATTTCTCATACCCTTCCACACCTCTCTCACCTGGCTCTGCCTCAGCTTGTCCTCCATCTTCTCCTTATACCCTCTCTTCCCCTCAGCAATCCGCAACTTCAGCTCCCTCTGGACGCATTTCAATTTGTCCCTGTCCCTCTCCTTGAAGGCCCTCTTCTTCTCATTCAGCAGGGCCTTCAGGTCGCTGGTGACCCAGGGTTTATTATTTGGAAAACAGCGTACCTTCCTGGTGGGTACAGTGTTGTCTACACAAAAATGTGTAAATAGTCTGTTATGCAGTCAGTAAGTCCATCGATGTCCTCCCCATGAGCCTCACAGAGCACATCCCAGTCTGTTGTTTCAAAGCAGTCCTGTAGGGCCTCATTCGCCTCTGGGGACCATCTCCTAATAGTCCTGGTGGTCGCAGGCTGCTGTTGGACCATAGGCCTGTAGAGTGGAGTGAGGTGGACAAGGTTGTGGTAATAGACAGACTGTAGTGAGTCAGAACCAAACAAACTGTGGATATGGACAGTTCAGTCTTGTTCATGATAGACAGACTGTAGTGAGTCAGAACCTTAACCATCAGTATTAAGTACTAGTGGATGAGGGCATTCACAGCCGACCACTCAGACCAGCTCCAGCTAGCCGTTTTCACAATGGTGGTGATGGTGATGATGGTGATGATGGTGATGGTAATATTGATGATGATGGTGGGGAAGATGGTATGATGATGGGGATGATGATGGGGATGATGATGATGATGGGGATGATGATGGTGATGATGATGGTGATGATGATGGTGATGATGATGATGGGGATGATGATGGGGATGATATGATGGTGATGATGGTGATGATGATGATGGTACTGATGGTGGTGATGATGATGATGATGTTTCTCCACAGCGGTGTTTTGGGGAGACATTGCGTTGGATGAGGAGGATCTGCGGATGTTTCAGATCGACAGGACGATAAATGTGACGCAACACACTCACACACATGGATACACTGGTGAGTCTGTCTGTCTGTCTGTCTGTCTGTCTGCCTCCTTCTCTGTCTGTCTGGCTGGCTGTCTGTCTGTCTGTCTCCTCTGTCTGACTGTCTGTCTGCCTGTCTGTCTGTCTGCCTCCTCTCTCTGTCTGTCTGTCTGTCAGTATGTCGGGCTCCTTCTCTGTCTGCCTGTCTGTCTGTCTGTCTGTCTGTCTGTCTGTCTGTCTGTCTGTCTGTCTCCTTTGTCTGTCTGCCTGCCTGCCTCCTTGTCTATAATGTTCTGTTTCCATCAGGCCTGTCAGTTATTTAGATGATCCCTTTCTTCTCCCCAATGTCATGGTTACCATCTGGTCTCCTCTCTGCAACTCCCCAACGGGCCCGGGAGAGGCAGAGGTCGAGTCATGCGTCCTCTTAAACATAACCCTGATGACGTTGAGACAATTGATTTATTTTTATTTAACTAGGCAAGTCAGTTAAGAACAAATTCTTATTTAAATGACGGCCTACCCCGGCCAAACTCGGACAACGCTGGGCCAATTGTGCGCCGCCCTATGGTACTCCCAATCACGGCCGGTTGTGATACAGTCTGGATTCGAACCACTGTAGTGACGCCTCTAGCACTGAGATGCAGTGTCTTAGACCACTGAACCAGGTTGTCTGTAGTGACTCCTCTAACACTGAGATGCAGTGTCTTAGACCACTGAACCAGGTTGTCTGTAGTGACTCCTCTAGCACTGAGATGCAGTGTCTTAGACCACTGAACCAGGTTGTCTGTAGTGACTCCTCTAGCACTGAGATGCAGTGTCTTAGACCACTGAACCAGGTTGTCTGTAGTGACTCCTCTAGTACTGAGATTTTTTTATTTAACCTTTATTTTACTAGGCAAGTCAGTTAAGAACAAATTCTTATTTACAATGACGGCCTAGGAACAGTGGGTTAACTGCCTTGTTCAGGGGCAGAACGACAGATTTTTACCTTGTCAGCTCGGGGATTCGATCTGGCAACCTTTCAGTTACAGGCCCAACACTCTAACCACTAGGCTACCTGCCGCCCCAAGAGATGCAGTGTCTTAGATGCAGTGTCTTAGACCACTGAACCAGGTTGTCTGTAGTGACTCCTCTAGCACTGAGATGCAGTGTCTTAGACCACTGAACCAGGTTGTCTGTAGTGACTCCTCTAGCACTGAGATACAGTGTCTTAGACCACTGAACCAGGTTGTCTGTAGTGACTCCTCTAGTACTGAGATGCAGTGTCTTAGACCACTGAACCAGGTTGTCTGTAGTGACTCCTCTAGCACTGAGATGCAGTGTCTTAGACCACTGAACCAGGTTGTCTGTAGTGACTCCTCTAGCACTGAGATGCAGTGTCTTAGACCACTGAACCAGGTTGTCTGTAGTGACTCCTCTAGCACTGAGATGCAGTGTCTTAGACCACTGAACCAGGTTGTCTGTAGTGACTCCTCTAGCACTGAGATGCAGTGTCTTAGACCACTGAACCAGGTTGTCTGTAGTGACTCCTCTAGCACTGAGATGCAGTGTCTTAGTGCAGTAACCTATGGGACTCCCGGTCACGGACGGTTGTGACACAGTCTGGGATTGAACTCCAGTCTGTAGTGACTCCTCAACACTGAGATACAGTTCCTTTGACTGCTGTGCCACTTAGACCAAGGCCCCTTGTCATGACATTTTTTATTTTTTATCTGACATGTACTTTACTTGGATAAAAAGACAGACAACTGCAACCACAGCGTACACATCACACACACCCAGGTACCGAGAGACGGGACAGACAACTGCAACCACAGCGTACACATCACACACACCCAGGTACCGAGAGACGGGACAGACAACTGCAACCACAGCGTACACATCACACACACCCAGGTACCGAGAGACGGGACAGACAACTGCAACCACAGCGTACACATCACACACACCCAGGTACCGAGAGACGGGACAGACAACTGCAACCACAGCGTACACATCACACACACCCAGGTACCGAGAGACGGGACAGACAACTGCAACCACAGCGTACACATCACACACACCCAGGTACCGAGAGACGGGACAGACAACTGCAACCACAGCGTACACATCACACACACCCAGGTACCGAGAGACGGGACAGACAACTGCAACCACAGCGTACACATCACACACACCCAGGTACCGAGAGACGGGACAGACAACTGTAACCACAGCGTACACATCACACACACCCAGGTACCGAGAGACGGGACAGACAACTGCAACCACAGCGTACACATCACACACACCCAGGTACCGAGAGACGGGACAGACAACTGCAACCACAGCGTACACATCACACACACCCAGGTACCGAGAGACGGGACAGACAACTGCAACCACAGCGTACACATCACACACACCCAGGTACCGAGAGACGGGACAGACTCCTGCAACCACAGCGTACACATCACACACACCCAGGTACCGAGAGACGGGACAGACTCCTGCAACCACAGCGTACACATCACACACACCCAGGTACCGAGAGACGGGACAGACAACTGCCACCACAGCGTACACATCACACACACCCAGGTACCGAGAGACGGGACAGACAACTGCCACCACAGCGTACACATCACACACACCCAGGTACCGAGAGACGGGACAGACAACTGCCACCACAGCGTACACATCACACACACCCAGGTACCGAGAGACGGGACAGACAACTGCAACCACAGCGTACACATCACACACACCCAGGTACCGAGAGACGGGACAGACAACTGCAACCACAGCGTACACATCACACACACCCAGGTACCGAGAGACGGGACAGACTCCTGCAACCACAGCGTACACATCACACACACCCAGGTACCGAGAGACGGGACAGACTCCTGCAACCACAGCGTACACATCACACACACCCAGGTACCGAGAGACGGGACAGACAACTGCAACCACAGCGTACACATCACACACACCCAGGTACCGAGAGACGGGGCAGACAACTGCAACCACAGCGTACACATCACACACACCCAGGTACCGAGAGACGGGACAGACAACTGCAACCACAGCGTACACATCACACACACCCAGGTACCGAGAGACGGGACAGACTCCTGCAACCACAGCGTACACATCACACACACCCAGGTACCGAGAGACGGGACAGACTCCTGCAACCACAGCGTACACATCACACACACCCAGGTACCGAGAGACGGGACAGACAACTGCAACCACAGCGTACACATCACACACACCCAGGTACCGAGAGACGGGACAGACTCCTGCAACCACAGCGTACACATCACACACACCCAGGTACCGAGAGACGGGACAGACTCCTGCAACCACAGCGTACACATCACACACACCCAGGTACCGAGAGACGGGACAGACAACTGTAACCACAGCGTACACATCACACACACCCAGGTACCGAGAGACGGGGCAGACAACTGCAACCACAGCGTACACATCACACACACCCAGGTACCGAGAGACGGGACAGACAACTGCAACCACAGCGTACACATCACACACACCCAGGTACCGAGAGACGGGACAGACAACTGCAACCACAGCGTACACATCACACACACCCAGGTACCGAGAGACGGGACAGACAACTGCAACCACAGCGTACACATCACACACACCCAGGTACCGAGAGACGGGACAGACTCCTGCAACCACAGCGTACACATCACACACACCCAGGTACCGAGAGACGGGACAGACTCCTGCAACCACAGCGTACACATCACACACACCCAGGTACCGAGAGACGGGACAGACAACTGCAACCACAGCGTACACATCACACACACCCAGGTACCGAGAGACGGGGCAGACAACTGCAACCACAGCGTACACATCACACACACCCAGGTACCGAGAGACGGGACAGACAACTGCAACCACAGCGTACACATCACACACACCCAGGTACCGAGAGACGGGACAGACTCCTGCAACCACAGCGTACACATCACACACACCCAGGTACCGAGAGACGGGACAGACTCCTGCAACCACAGCGTACACATCACACACACCCAGGTACCGAGAGACGGGACAGACAACTGCAACCACAGCGTACACATCACACACACCCAGGTACCGAGAGACGGGACAGACTCCTGCAACCACAGCGTACACATCACACACACCCAGGTACCGAGAGACGGGACAGACTCCTGCAACCACAGCGTACACATCACACACACCCAGGTACCGAGAGACGGGACAGACTCCTGCAACCACAGCGTACACATCACACACACCCAGGTACCGAGAGACGGGACAGACTCCTGCAACCACAGCGTACACATCACAGACACCCAGGTACCGAGAGACGGGACAGACAACTGCCAAACCAGCAGTATTACCCTGTCATTGCTCACTTTTTAATGTAACCTTTATTTAACTTGGCAAGTCAGTTAAGAATAAATTCTTATTTACAATGACGGCCTACTGGGGAACAGTGGGTTAAATGCCTCGTTCAGGGGCAGAACGACAGATTTTTACCTTGTCAGCTCGGGGATTCAATCCAGCAACCTTTCGGTTACGGGCCCAACGCTCTAACCGGCCGGCTACCTGCCGCTCATTCTAGAGGGCACGGCTGACTTTTTTTCGGACAAAAGTAGCCTAGTTAATTTAAGTGGGAAAAAATAATGAGTGAAGAGAGAGAGACTGGCTGTATAGCCGACAGCCGGCGCTAGTGGAAATCACTGAGTCAGAGAGAGAGACTGGCTGTATAGCCGACAGCCGGCGCTAGTGGAAAACACTGAGTCAGAGAGAGAGACTGGCTGTATAGCCGACAGCCGGCACTAGTGGAAAACACTGAGTCAGAGAGAGAGACTGGCTTTTTAGCCGACAGCCGGAGCTAGTGGAAATCACTGAGTCAGAGAGAGAGACTGGCTGTATAGCCGACAGCCGGCGCTAGTGGAAAACACTGAGTCAGAGAGAGAGACTGGCTGTATAGCCGACAGCCGGCACTAGTGGAAAACACTGAGTCAGAGAGAGAGACTGGCTGTATAGCCGACAGCCGGCGCTAGTGGAAATCACTGAGTCAGAGAGAGAGACTGGCTGTATAGCCGACAGCCGGCGCTAGTGGAAAACACTGAGTCAGAGAGAGAGACTGGCTGTATAGCCGACAGCCGGCGCTAGTGGAAATCACTGAGTCAGAGAGAGAGACAGGCTGTATAGCCGACAGCCGGCGCTAGTGGAAATCACTGAGTCAGAGAGAGAGACTGGCTGTATAGCCGACAGCCGGCGCTAGTGGAAAACACTGAGTCAGAGAGAGAGACTGGCTGTATAGCCGACAGCCGGCGCTAGTGGAAAACACTGAGTCAGAGAGAGAGACTGGCTGTATAGCCGACAGCCGGCGCTAGTGGAAATCACTGAGTCAGAGAGAGAGACTGGCTGTATAGCCGACAGCCGGCGCTAGTGGAAATCACTGAGTCAGAGAGAGAGACTGGCTGTATAGCCGATGATATAAATCAAGAGGATTTGGTTTGAGTCTAATCGGACGTGTGTGTGTGTGTGTGTGTGTGTGTGTGTGTGTGTGTGTGTGTGTGTGTGTGTGTGTGTGTGTGTGTGTGTGTGTGTGTGTGTGTGTGTGTGTGTGTGTGTGTGTGTGTGTGTGTGTGTGTGTCTGTAGAAGAACACGTCATCTCAAAGAAGAAAGGATCATTATACCTCCTGGACAGAATACGGAGGTTTGGCTTCGGTACGACACACACTACACACTTGATTACCAAGGCAACTATCGTAGCTCTCTAGTACACTGTCTAGCTACAGCACATTCTATTATTATAGTCTTTACACCGATGTAGTATTAAAATATATTATATTATTATAGTCTTTACATCGATGTAGTATTAAAATATATTATATTATTATAGTCTTTACATTGATGTAGTATTAAAATATATTATATTATTATAGTCTTTACATCGATGTAGTATTAAAATATATTATATTATTATAGTCTTTACATCGATGTAGTATTAAAATATATTATATTATTATAGTCTACACCGATGTAGTATTAAAATATATTATATTATTATAGTCTACACCGATGTAGTATTAAAATATATTATATTGTTATAGTCTTTACACCGATGTAGTATTAAAATATATTATATTATTATAGTCTACACCGATGTAGTATTAAAATATATTATATTATTATAGTCTTTACACTGATGTAGTATTAAAATATATTATATTATTATAGTCTTTACATCGATGTAGTATTAAAATATATTATATTATTATAGTCTTTACATCGATGTAGTATTAAAATATATTATATTATCATAGTCTTTACATCGATGTAGTATTAAAATATATTATATTATTATAGTCTACACCGATGTAGTATTAAAATATATTATATTATTATAGTCTTTACACCGATGTAGTATTAAAATATATTATATTGTTATAGTCTTTACACCGATGTAGTATTAAAATATCTTATATTATTATAGTCTATACACCGATGTAGTATTAAAATATATTATATTATTATAGTCTTTAAACCGATGTAGTATTAAAATATATTATAATATTATAGTCTACACCGATGTAGTATTAAAATATATTATATTATTATAGTCTACACCGATGTAGTATTAAAATATATTATATTATTATAGTCTACACCGATGTAGTATTAAAATATATTATATTATTATAGTCTACACCGATGTAGTATTAAAATATATTATATTATTATAGTCTACTTCGATGTAGTATTAAAATATATTATATTATTATAGTCTTTACACCGATGTAGTATTAAAATATATTATATTATTATAGTCTTTACACTGATGTAGTATTAAAATATATTATATTATTATAGTCTTTACACCGATGTAGTATTAAAATATATTATATTATTATAGTCTTTACACTGATGTAGTATTGAAATATATTGTATTATTATAGTCTACACCGATGTAGTATTAAAATATATTATATTATTATAGTCTTTACATCGATGTAGTATTGAAATATATTATATTATTATAGTCTTTACATCGATGTAGTATTGAAATATATTATATTATTATAGTCTACACCGATGTAGTATTAAAATATATTATATTATTATAGTCTTTACACCGATGTAGTATTAAAATATATTATATTATTATAGTCTTTACACTGATGTAGTATTGAAATATATTATATTATTATAGTCTACACCAATGTAGTATTCAAATATATTATATTATTATAGTCTACACCGATGTAGTATTCAAATATATTATATTATTATAGTCTATACACCGATGTAGTATTCAAATATATTATTATAGTCTACACCAATGTAGTATTCAAATATATTATATTGTTATAGTCTTTACACCGATGTAGTATTCAAATATATTATATTGTTATAGTCTTTACACCGATGTAGTATTAAAATATCTTATATTATTATAGTCTTTACACTGATGTAGTATTAAAATATATTATATTATTATAGTCTTTAAACCGATGTAGTATTAAAATATATTATAATATTATAGTCTACACCGATGTAGTATTAAAATATATTATATTATTATAGTCTTTACACAGAGGTAGTATTAAAATATATTATATTATTATAGTCTATACACCGATGTAGTATTAAAATATATTATATTATTATAGTCTTTACACCGATGTAGTATTAAAATTTATTATAGTCTACACCGATGTAGTATTAAAATATATTATATTATTATAGTCTACACCGATGTAGTATTAAAATATATTATATTATTATAGTCTACACCGATGTAGTATTAAAATATATTATATTATTATAGTCTTTACATCGATGTAGTATTAAAATATATTATATTATTATAGTCTTTAAACCAATGGAGTATTAAAATATATTATATTATTATAGTCTTTACACCGATGTAGTATTAAAATATCTTATATTATTATAGTCTTTACACTGATGTAGTATTAAAATATATTATATTATTATAGTCTTTAAACCGATGTAGTATTAAAATATATTATAATATTATAGTCTACACCGATGTAGTATTAAAATATATTATATTATTATAGTCTTTACACAGAGGTAGTATTAAAATATATTATATTATTATAGTCTATACACCGATGTAGTATTAAAATATATTATAATATTATGGTCTGTACACAGCTGTTATGTTAATAAATATTATATTTTCTAGTCTTTAGAGAGCTGTAGTATTAATAAATATTGTATTATATTCTTTGCACAGCTGTAGTATTCATATATATATTATAATATTATGGTCTGTACACAGCTGTAATATTAATAAATGTTATATTTTCTAGACTTTAGAGAACTGTAGTATTAATAAATATTGTATTATATTATTTGCACAGCTGTAGTATTAAAATATATTATATTATTATAGTCTACTTCGATGTAGTATTAAAATATATTATATTATTATAGTCTTTACACCGATGTAGTATTAAAATATATTATATTATTATAGTCTTTACACTGATGTAGTATTAAAATATGTTATATTATTATAGTCTTTACACCGATGTAGTATTAAAATATATTATATTATTATAGTCTTTACACTGATGTAGTATTGAAATATATTGTATTATTATAGTCTACACCGATGTAGTATTAAAATATATTATATTATTATAGTCTTTACATCGATGTAGTATTGAAATATATTATATTATTATAGTCTTTACATCGATGTAGTATTGAAATATATTATATTATTATAGTCTACACCGATGTAGTATTAAAATATATTATATTATTATAGTCTACACCGATGTAGTATTCAAATATATTATATTATTATAGTCTATACACCGATGTAGTATTCAAATATATTATTATAGTCTACACCAATGTAGTATTCAAATATATTATATTGTTATAGTCTTTACACCGATGTAGTATTCAAATATATTATATTGTTATAGTCTTTACACCGATGTAGTATTAAAATATCTTATATTATTATAGTCTTTACACTGATGTAGTATTAAAATATATTATATTATTATAGTCTTTAAACCGATGTAGTATTAAAATATATTATAATATGATAGTCTACACCGATGTAGTATTAAAATATATTATATTATTATAGTCTTTACACAGAGGTAGTATTAAAATATATTATATTATTATAGTCTATACACCGATGTAGTATTAAAATATATTATATTATTATAGTCTTTACACCGATGTAGTATTAAAATTTATTATAGTCTACACCGATGTAGTATTAAAATATATTATATTATTATAGTCTACACCGATGTAGTATTAAAATATATTATATTATTATAGTCTACACCGATGTAGTATTAAAATATATTATATTATTATAGTCTTTACATCGATGTAGTATTAAAATATATTATATTATTATAGTCTTTAAACCGATGTAGTATTAAAATATATTATAATATGATAGTCTACACCGATGTAGTATTAAAATATATTATATTATTATAGTCTTTACACAGAGGTAGTATTAAAATATATTATATTATTATAGTCTATACACCGATGTAGTATTAAAATTTATTATAGTCTACACCGATGTAGTATTAAAATATATTATATTATTATAGTCTACACCGATGTAGTATTAAAATATATTATATTATTATAGTCTACACCGATGTAGTATTAAAATATATTATATTATTATAGTCTATACACCGATGTAGTATTAAAATATATTATAATATTATGGTCTGTACACAGCTGTTATGTTAATAAATATTATATTTTCTAGTCTTTAGAGAGCTGTAGTATTAATAGATATTGTATTATATTCTTTGCACAGCTGTAGTATTCATATATATATTATAATATTATGGTCTGTACACAGCTGTAATATTAATAAATGTTATATTTTCTAGTCTTTAGAGAACTGTAGTATTAATATATATTGTATTATATTATTTGCACAGCTGTAGTATTAATATATATTATATTATTATAGTCTTTACAAAAGCGCTAGCTTGACTCTGATATCTCCTTTCCTCCTCCTCCACCTCCTCTACCTCTTCCTCTTCCTCCTCCTTCAGAATATATGTCTAAGAACTCCAGTCAGGAATCAGCATCCGGTCCCAAGACCCAGACTCGGAAAACTGCTGCTGGAAAGACTGGGAAGGCTGGGAAAGTCATAAAGAGTGGGAATACAGTGAAGTCGGGGAGCGTTCGGAAAACAGGGAATTCCTGGAGCGCTGTTGTGAAGAGTCGTGTTCCTAGAGCAGCAACATCCAGAGCTGAGAGGATCTGGCCAGGAGGACTCATACCTTACATCATAGGAGGAAACTTCACTGGTGAGTATGTATGATGGATCTGGCCAGGAGGACTCATACCTTACATCATAGGAGGAAACTTCACTGGTGAGTATGTATGATGGATCTGGCCAGGAGGACTCATACCTTACGTCATAGAGGAAACTTCACTGGTGAGTATGTATGTTGGATCTGGCCAGGAGGACTCATACCTTACATCATAGAGGAAACTTCACTGGTGAGTATGTATGATGGATCTGGCCAGGAGGACTCATACCTTACATCATAGGAGGAAACTTCACTGGTGAGTATGTATGATGGATCTGGCCAGGAGGACTCATACCTTACATCATAGAGGAAACTTCACTGGTGAGTATGTATGTTGGATCTGGCCAGGAGGACTCATACCTTACATCATAGAGGAAACTTCACTGGTGAGTATGTATGATGGATCTGGCCAGGAGGACTCATACCTTACATCATAGAGGAAACTTCACTGGTGAGTATGTATGTTGGATCTGGCCAGGAGGACTCATACCTTACATCATAGAGGAAACTTCACTGGTGAGTATGTATGTTGGATCTGGCCAGGAGGACTCATACCTTACATCATATAGGAAACTTCACTGGTGAGTATGTATGTTGGATCTAACGGTGTGTGTATAACAGCGTGTGTGTGTGTGTTTCAGGCAGTCAAAGAGCAATGTTCAAGCAGGCGATGCGTCACTGGGAGAAACTGACCTGTGTTACCTTCATAGAGAAGACTGAAGAAGAGAGTTACATCGTCTTCACATACAGACCCTGTGGGTGAGGATGGGGGAGAGAGAGAGAGAGAGGGAGGGAGGAGGGTTACAGTCTTCACATACAGACCCTGTGGGTGAGGAGGGGGAGAGATGGAGGGAAGAGGGTTATAGTCTTCACATACAGACCCTGTGGGTGAGGATGGGGGAGAGAGAGAGAGAGGGAGGGAGGAGGGTTACAGTCTTCACATACAGACCCTGTGGGTGAGGATGGGGGAGAGAGGGAGGGAGGGAGGAGGGTTACAGTCTTCACATACAGACCCTGTGGGTGAGGATGGGGGAGAGAGGGAGGGAAGAGGGTTATAGTCTTCACATACAGACCCTGTGGGTGAGGATGGGGGAGAGAGGGAGGGAGGGAGGAGGGTTACAGTCTTCACATACATAACCTGTGGGTGAGGAGGGGGCAGGGAGGAAGAGATAACAGGATGGTGTTAGTTATAGGAGGGGGCAGGGAGGAAGAGATAACAGGATGATGTTAGGTAATGGAGGGGGTAGGGAGGAAGAGAGAACAGGATGGTGTTAGTTATAGGAGGGGGCAGGGAGGAAGAGATAACAGGATGGTGTTAGTTATAGGAGGGGGCAGGGAGGAAGAGATAACAGGATGGTGTTAGGTAATGGAGGGGGTAGGGAGGAAGAGAACAGGATGGTGTTAGTTATAGGAGGGGGCAGGGAGGAAGAGATAACAGGATGGTGTTAGTTATAGGAGGGGGTAGGGAGGAAGAGAACAGGATGGTGTTAGGTGTTGGAGGGGGTAGGGAGGAAGAGATAGCAGGATGGTGTTAGGTGTTGGAGGGGGCAGGGAGGAAGAGAACAGGATGGTGTTAGTTATAGGAGGGGGTAGGGAGGAAGAGATAGCAGGATGGTGTTAGTTATAGGAGGGGGCAGGGAGGAAGAGAACAGGATGGTGTTAGTTATAGGAGGGGGTAGGGAGGAAGAGAACAGGATGGTGTTAGTTATAGGAGGGGGCAGGGAGGAAGAGAGAACAGGATGGTGTTAGTTATAGGAGGGGGTAGGGAGGAAGAGATAACAGGATGGTGTTAGGTAATGGAGGGGGTAGGGAGGAAGAGATAACAGGATGGTGTTAGTTATTGGAGGGGGTAGGGAGGAAGAGAACAGGATGGTGTTAGTTATAGGAGGGGGTAGGGAGGAAGAGATAACAGGATGGTGTTAGGTAATGGAGGGGGTAGGGAGGAAGAGATAACAGGATGGTGTTAGTTATTGGAGGGGGTAGGGAGGAAGAGAACAGGATGGTGTTAGTTATAGGAGGGGGCAGGGAGGAAGAGAACAGGATGGTGTTAGTTATAGGAGGGGGTAGGGAGGAAGAGATAACAGGATGGTGTTAGTTATAGGAGGGGGTAGGGAGGAAGAGAACAGGATGGTGTTAGTTATAGGAGGGGGTAGGGAGGAAGAGAACAGGATGGTGTTAGTTATAGGAGGGGGCAGGGAGGAAGAGAGAACAGGATGGTGTTAGTTATAGGAGGGGGTAGGGAGGAAGAGAACAGGATGGTGTTAGTTATAGGAGGGGGTAGGGAGGAAGAGATAACAGGATGGTGTTAGGTAATGGAGGGGGTAGGGAGGAAGAGAGAACAGGATGGTGTTAGTTATAGGAGGGGGTAGGGAGGAAGAGATAACAGGATGGTGTTAGGTAATGGAGGGGGTAGGGAGGAAGAGAACAGGATGGTGTTAGTTATAGGAGGGGGTAGGGAGGAAGAGATAACAGGATGGTGTTAGTTATAGGAGGGGGTAGGGAGGAAGAGATAACAGGATGGTGTTAGTTATAGGAGGGGGCAGGGAGGAAGAGATAACAGGATGGTGTTAGGTAATGGAGGGGGTAGGGAGGAAGAGAACAGGATGGTGTTAGTTATAGGAGGGGGCAGGGAGGAAGAGATAACAGGATGGTGTTAGTTATTGGAGGGGGTAGGGAGGAAGAGAACAGGATGGTGTTAGTTATAGGAGGGGGTAGGGAGGAAGAGATAGCAGGATGGTGTTAGGTGTTGGAGGGGGTAGGGAGGAAGAGAACAGGATGGTGTTAGTTATAGGAGGGGGCAGGGAGGAAGAGATAACAGGATGGTGTTAGTTATAGGAGGGGGTAGGGAGGAAGAGAACAGGATGGTGTTAGGTGTTGGAGGGGGCAGGGAGGAAGAGAACAGGATGGTGTTAGTTATAGGAGGGGGTAGGGAGGAAGAGATAGCAGGATGGTGTTAGGTGTTGGAGGGGGTAGGGAGGAAGAGATAGCAGGATGGTGTTAGTTATAGGAGGGGGTAGGGAGGTAGAGATAACAGGATGGTGTTAGGTAATGGAGGGGGTAGGGAGGAAGAGAACAGGATGGTGTTAGTTATAGGAGTGGGTAGGGAGGAAGAGATAACAGGATGGTGTTAGTTATAGGAGGGGGTAGGGAGGAAGAGATAACAGGATGGTGTTAGTTATAGGAGGGGGTAGGGAGGAAGAGAGAACAGGATGGTGTTAGGTGTTGGAGGGGGCAGGGAGGAAGAGAACAGGATGGTGTTAGTTATAGGAGGGGGCAGGGAGGAAGAGATAACAGGATGGTGTTAGGTGTTGGAGGGGGTAGGGAGGAAGAGATAGCAGGATGGTGTTAGGTGTTGGAGGGGGCAGGGAGGAAGAGATAGCAGGATGGTGTTAGGTATGGAGGGGGCAGGGAGGAAGAGATAACAGGATGGTGTTAGGTTTTGGAGGGGGCAGGGAGGA
Organism: Thymallus thymallus; assembly: GCA_023634145.1. Taxonomy (NCBI): domain Eukaryota; kingdom Metazoa; phylum Chordata; class Actinopteri; order Salmoniformes; family Salmonidae; genus Thymallus; species Thymallus thymallus. The sequence goes on from JAKYLM010000070.1 coordinate 313,754, forward strand.
AGAGATAGCAGGATGGTGTTAGGTATGGAGGGGGCAGTGTGAGAGTGTGTGTCCATGTGAGAGTGTGTGTTTGTGTGAGAGTGTGTGTCCATGTGAGAGTGTGTGTTTGTGTGAGAGTGTGTGTCCATGTGAGAGTGTGTGTTTGTGTGAGAGTGTGTGTCCGTGTGAGAATGTGTGTCCATGTGAGAGTGTGTGTCCGTGTGAGAGTGTGTGTCCATGTGAGAGTGTGTGTCCATGTGAGTGTGTGTTTGTGTGAGAGTGTGTGTCCATGTGAGAGTGTGTGTCCGTGTGAGAGTGTGTGTCCGTGTGAGAATGTGTGTCCATGTGAGAGTGTGTGTCCATGTGAGAGTGTGTGTCCGTGTGAGAGTGTGTGTTTGTGTGAGAGTGTGTGTCCGTGTGAGAGTGTGTGTTTGTGTGAGAGTGTGTTTGTGTGAGAGTGTGTGTCCATGTGAGAGTGTGTGTCCATGTGAGAGTGTGTGTTTGTGTGAGAGTGTGTGTTTGTGTGAGAGTGTGTGTTTGTGTGAGAGTGTGTGTTTGTGTGAGAGTGTGTGTTTGTGTGAGAGTGTGTGTGATGACCAGGTCACAGCAGAGACGACACAGTCACTCAACAATGGTCCCCTTTCCTTCCTGCTACAGATGCAGGATGTTCATTTGAGCCAGTTAGCTACAGCAGGAAAATAATCCTGCAGGAACATGAAATATGAATTATTATATTTAATTGTAATTAATGGACATTATAGGTAGCCTAACGGTTAGAGCGTTGGGCCAGGTACCGTAAAGGTTGCTGGTTCGAATACCCAAGGTGAAAGATCTGTTGATGTGCCCTTGAGAAAGGCACTTAACTCTAATCTGGTCCAGGGGCAAACACATTACACTGCACCTATCATACTACTATGACTGACCCTGTATAACAACACATTACACTGCACCTATCATACTACTATGACTGACGCTGTATAACAACACATTACACTGCACCTATCATACTACTATGACTGACCCTGTATAACAACACATTACACTGCACCTATCATACTACTATGACTGACCCTGTATAACAACACATTACACTGCACCTATCATACTACTATGACTGACCCTGTATAACAACACATTACCCTGCACCTATCATACTACTATGACTGACCCTGTATAACAACACATTACACTGCACCTATCATACTACTATGACTGACCCTGTATAACAACACATTACACTGCACCTATCATACTACTATGACTGACCCTGTATAACAACACATTACACTGCACCTATCATACTACTATGACTGACCCTGTATAACAACACATTACCCTGCACCTATCATACTACTATGACTGGCCCTGTATAACAACACATTACACTGCACCTATCATACTACTATGACTGACCCTGTATAACAACACATTACACTGCACCTATCATACTACTATGACTGACCCTGTATAACAACACATTACACTGCACCTATCATACTACTATGACTGACCCTGTAGGTTGTTGTGTGGCTGTAGGTTGTTGTGTGGCTGTAGGTTGTTGTGTGGCTGTAGGTGGTTGTAGGTTGTTGTGTGGCTGTAGGTTGTTGTGTTGCTGTAGGTTGTTGTGTGGCTGTAGGTGGCTGTAGGTTGTTGTATGGCTGTAGGTTGTTGTGTGGCTGTAGGTTGTTGTGTGGCTGTAGGTGGTTGTAGGTTGTTGTGTGGCTGTAGGTTGTTGTGTGGCTGTAGGTGGTTGTAGGTTGTTGTATGGCTGTAGGTTGTTGTGTGGCTGTAGGTTGTTGTGTGGCTGTAGGTGGCTGTAGGTTGTTGTGTGGCTGTAGGTTGTCGTGTGGCTGTAGGTGGTTGTAGGTTGTCGTGTGGCTGTAGGTGGTTGTAGGTTGTCGTGTGGTTGTTTTGTGGTTGTTTTGTGGTTTTAGGTTGTTGTGTGGTTGTTTTGTGGCTGTAGGTCAAAGGTCCGGAGAGCCGTATTTAAAATTGATTTGATGACTTTTAGGTGGACAGAGTGAAGAGACTACAGATGTCTGTCCATTATAATTTATACACAAGTTTCAATTTGGTTTCAGCCATTGTATCGGCTTGGAGCCGGAGTTTGACATGTGTTGTAGGTTGGTATTGGTTGTTCTGTGTTGTAGGTTGATACATTGTTTGGTTGTTGTGTGGTTGTTTTGAGGTTTGTCTGGTTGGTCTGAGATTGATGTGTGGTTGTTTTGAGGTTAGTCTTGTTGGTTTGGAGTTCCTTCCTGATTTTGGAGTAGGGTGGTGATGCGAGCAGGTTTGAGTATAAATAAACCTCAGGTGTGTGTGTGTGTGTGTGTGTGTGTGTGTGTGTGTGTGTGTGTGTGTGTGTGTGCGCGCGCTTGTGTGTGTGTGCATGCTTGTGTGTGTGTGTGTGTGTGTGTGTGTGTGTGTGTGTGTGTGTGTGTGTGTGGCATAGGGTTCCTTCTAGAGAGAGAAGTGCTGTGTCCATGCGTGTGTTAGGTGTGTGTGTATGTATGTGACTGACCCATCTCTTTAAGGATTCACATGAGGCCATGTGCTAAACAGTGAGTACAGTAGTGAACAACCCAAGGTTTCAAGACTAAAGGTTTATACTACGTCTATCGACAGTGGTCGCAGTGACATCATGGACATTCTATTGTCGTCCAACATCAAACTTGATGTTGTTGTTATGAAAAAGTATAAACACAAAAACGACAGGCTGCATGACATCAGCAGCCAGGTGGTCCAGAATAAACCCAATAAACCCATCCATTTAAAAATGAATTTAGTATATGTCAATCTAGCAAACCAGGCAACTAAAAGCAACTTTCTAAACAATATTTTTGGTTAGTTTCTAGCTTGTTAGAAGGTGTAAACGGTACAGTGAAATGGTTACTTGTTAGAAGGTGTAAACGGTACAGTGAAATGGTTACTTGTTAGAAGGTGTAAACGGTACAGTGAAATGGTTACTTGTTAGAAGGTGTAAACTGTACAGTGAAATGGTTACTTGTTAGAAGGTGTAAACTGTACAGTGAAATGGTTACTTGTTAGAAGGTGTAAACGGTACAGTGAAATGGTTACTTGTGTACTGGAGTCTTTAGTTCAATGTATCTAGCTAGCTAAACAATGAACCATAATCCCAATGTTACTAACATGTATGAATCTACAGTTAGCTTAAGATAACTAACTAGCTAGGTTCAATGTTAGCTATCTAGCTAACAGTACGCTATAACTAGCAATGCAACTGGCTCTGAGATATGAATAACATTACTACACAGATAAAACACCTAACATTAGCTAGCTAGCTAACATTATGCTATAACTTGAAATGAAAATGACTTTCTGACTAAATTAGAACGTGTAATATCTGAAAATGTATCTAGCTAGACTTTTTCCTGCTAAACCAACTAGGCTCTTAATTTAACAATTATATTCGTACTTACAGATGGAATACAAGATTGTTATCAAATTGTATTTGTCACATGCGCCGAATACAACCTTACTGTGAAATGCTACAAGCCCTTAACCAACAATGGAGTTCAAGAAAGAGTTAACAAAATACTTACTAAATAAACTAAAGTCAAATAAAAAGTTACACAATAAAATAACACTAACGAGGCTAAATACAGGGGGTCCAGGTTAGTGGAGGTAATATGTACATGTAGGTAGGGGTAAAGTGACTATACATAGATAATAAACAGAGAGTTGTTGTCCTGGCACCACACTGCCAGGTCTCTAACCTCCTCCCTATAGGCTGTCTCATCGTTGTAG
>JAKYLM010000070.1:322500-332500 GCA_023634145.1 Thymallus thymallus
AGAGTGCGATTGGTTCAATCACACATTTTATTAGTTTTTGCCAAATTGTAATAGGTATTTCAATTTGGATTTGTTTTTTAATGGCGTAGAATGCCCTGCGTGCTTTGTCTCTCAGTTCATTCACTGCATTATTTAGGTGTCCAGTCAAACTTATTTTTAAACCTAAATAGTTGTATTGTGTGCAATACTCTATATGTTTTGCACCAATTGAGAACTTTGGTTTTATTCCCTGGGATCTGGAATTTGTCTGGAAAATCATTATTTTGGTCTTTTTGGGGTTTACTGTCAGGGCCCAGGTCTGACAGTACTGCTCTAGCAGGTCCAAGCTCTGCTGTAGACCATGTGCTGTGGGTGAAAGCAGGCACAGGTCATCTGCAAAGAGCAGGCATCTAACTTCCGAATTGTGGAGACTAACACCAGGGGCTGAGGACTTTTCTAGAATATTGGCCAATTCATTGATGTAAATGTTAAATAGCACAGGGCTGAGATTGCAACCCTGGCGGAGGCCCCGCCCCTGGTTAAATTATTCAGTTTGTTTCTTGCCAATTTTTATGCTACACATGTTGCCTGTATACATTGATTTTATAATGTCATATGTTTTACCCCCTACACCACTTTCAATGACTTTGTAGAACAGTCCTGTATGCCAGATAGAATCAAATGCTTTTTGGAAGTCAATAAAGCAAGTATAGAGTTTTGTCTTATTTTTGTGGACGTGTTTATCAATTAGGGTGTGTAGGGTGTAAATATGATCTGTTGTTCTATGTTTTGGTATAAATCCAATTTGGCTTTTACTCAGGATATTGTGATTATTAAGGAAGTTTAGGACTCTTACATTTATAATACTACAGAAAACCTTCCCCAGGTTACTGTTCACACAAATCCCTCTGTAATTGTTAGGGTCAGATTTGTCTCCGTTTTTAAAGTCTCTCTCTCTCTGTTTCTCTCTCTTTGTCTCTCTCTGTTTCTCTCTCTCTCTGTTTCTCTCTCTCTCTCTGTTTCTCTCTCTGTTTCTCTCTCTCTCTCTCTGTTTCTCTCTCTCTCTCTGTTTCTCTCCCTGTTTCTCTCTCTTTCTCTCTCTGTTTCTTTCTCTCTCTCTCTCTCTCTCTCTCTCTCTCTCTCTCTCTCTCTCTCTCTCTGTTTCTTTCTCTCTCTCTCTCTCTCTCTCTCTCTGTTTCTTTCTCTCTCTCTCTGTTTCTCTCTCTCTCTCTGTTTCTTTCTCTCTCTCTGTTTCTTTCTCTCTCTCTCTCTGTTTCTTTCTCTCTCTCTCTCTCTCTCTGTTTCTCTCTCTCTCTCTCTGTTTCTCTCTCTTTCTTTTCCTCTTTTGATGTCCCTCTCTCTTTTTCTCTCTCTCCCTCCAGATGTTGCTCCTACGTGGGTCGTCGTGGTAACGGTCCTCAGGCGATATCCATAGGGAAGAACTGTGATAAGTTTGGCATCGTGGTTCATGAGTTGGGTCACGTGATCGGGTTCTGGCACGAACACACCCGGCCGGACCGAGACGACCACGTCACCATCATAAGAGACAACATACAACCAGGTAACACACAGACACGGATGGACGAACACACACACAGACACGGACGGACGAACACACACATAGACACGGACGGACGAACACACACATAGACACGGACGGACGAACACACACACAGACACGGACGGACGAACACACACATAGACACGGACGGACGAACACACATAGACACGGACGGACGAACACACACATAGACACGGACGGACGGACAAACACACACATAGACACGGACGGCCGAACACACACATAGACACGGACGGGCGAACACACACATAGACACGGACGGACGAACACACACATAGACACGGACGGACGGACACACACATAGACACGGACGGACGAACACACACATAGACACGGACGGACGAACACACACATAGACACGGACGGACGGACACACACATAGACACGGACGGACGAACACACACATAGACACGGACGGACGAACACACACATAGACACGGACATATGAACACACACACACATAGACACGGACATATGAACACACACACATGGACAGGGACAGACGGACACACACATAGACGGATGAACACACACACACAGACATGGATGGAGGGATCGTCTTGTGTACTGTGTCAGTCCTGTGTGTGTGTCTCTGTGTGTGTGTGTGTGTCTCTGTGTGTGTGTGTGTGTGTGTGTGTGTGTGTGTGTGTGTGTGTGTGTGTGTGTGTGTGTGTGTGTGTGTGTGTGTGTGTGTGTGTGTGTGTGTGTGTGTGTGTGTGTGTGTGTGTGTGTGTGTGTGTGTGTGTTGTTTCCAGGTCAGGAGTATAATTTCCTGAAGATGGAACCAGGAGAGGTGAACTCACTGGGAGAACCTTACGACTTCGACAGCATCATGCATTATGCTAGGAACACCTTCTCACGGTAACACACTGACAGCATCATGCATTATGCTAGGAACACCTTCTCACGGTAACACACTGACAGCATCATGCATTATGCTAGGAACACCTTCTCACGGTAACACACTGACAGCATCATGCATTATGCTAGGAACACCTTCTCACGGTAACACACTGACAGCATCATGCATTATGCTAGGAACACCTTCTCACGGTAACACACTGACAGCATCATGCATTATGCTAGGAACACCTTCTCACGGTAACACGCTGACAGCATCATGCATTATGCTAGGAACACCTTCTCACGGTAACACACTGACAGCATCATGCATTATGCTAGGAACACCTTCTCACGGTAACACGCTGACAGCATCATGCATTATGCTAGGAACACCTTCTCACGGTAACACACTGACAGCATCATGCATTATGCTAGGAACACCTTCTCACGGTAACACACTGACAGCATCATGCATTATGCTAGGAACACCTTCTCACGGTAACACACTGACAGCATCATGCATTATGCTAGGAACACCTTCTCACGGTAACACACTGACAGCATCATGCATTATGCTAGGAACACCTTCTCACGGTAACACACTGACAGCATCATGCATTATGCTAGGAACACCTTCTCACGGTAACACACTGACAGCATCATGCATTATGCTAGGAACACCTTCTCACGGTAACAGACTGACAGCATCATGCATTATGCTAGGAACACCTTCTCACGGTAACACACTGACAGCATCATGCATTATGCTAGGAACACCTTCTCACGGTAACACACTGACAGCATCATGCATTATGCTAGGAACACCTTCTCACGGTAACACACTGACAGCATCATGCATTATGCTAGGAACACCTTCTCACGGTAACACACTGACAGCATCATGCATTATGCTAGGAACACCTTCTCACGGTAACACACTGACAGCATCATGCATTATGCTAGGAACGCCTTCTCACGGTAACACACTGACAGCATCATGCATTATGCTAGGAACGCCTTCTCACGGTAACACACTGACAGCATCATGCATTATGCTAGGAACGCCTTCTCACGGTAACACACTGACAGCATCATGCATTATGCTAGGAACGCCTTCTCACGGTAACACACTGACAGCATCATGCATTATGCTAGGAACACCTTCTCACGGTAACACACTGACAGCATCATGCATTATGCTAGGAACACCTTCTCACGGTAACACACTGACAGCATCATGCATTATGCTAGGAACACCTTCTCACGGTAACACACTGACAGCATCATGCATTATGCTAGGAACACCTTCTCACGGTAACACACTGACAGCATCATGCATTATGCTAGGAACGCCTTCTCACGGTAACACACTGACAGCATCATGCATTATGCTAGGAACGCCTTCTCACGGTAACACACTGACAGCATCATGCATTATGCTAGGAACGCCTTCTCACGGTAACACACTGACAGCATCATGCATTATGCTAGGAACGCCTTCTCACGGTAACACACTGACAGCATCATGCATTATGCTAGGAACACCTTCTCACGGTAACACACTGACAGCATCATGCATTATGCTAGGAACACCTTCTCACGGTAACACACTGACAGCATCATGCATTATGCTAGGAACACCTTCTCACGGTAACACACTGACAGCATCATGCATTATGCTAGGAACGCCTTCTCACGGTAACACACTGACAGCATCATGCATTATGCTAGGAACACCTTCTCACGGTAACACACTGACAGCATCATGCATTATGCTAGGAACACCTTCTCACGGTAACACACTGACAGCATCATGCATTATGCTAGGAACACCTTCTCACGGTAACACACTGACAGCATCATGCATTATGCTAGGAACACCTTCTCACGGTAACACACTGACAGCATCATGCATTATGCTAGGAACACCTTCTCACGGTAACACACTGACAGCATCATGCATTATGCTAGGAACACCTTCTCACGGTAACACACTGACAGCATCATGCATTATGCTAGGAACGCCTTCTCACGGTAACACACTGACAGCATCATGCATTATGCTAGGAACGCCTTCTCACGGTAACACACTGACAGCATCATGCATTATGCTAGGAACGCCTTCTCACGGTAACACACTGACAGCATCATGCATTATGCTAGGAACGCCTTCTCACGGTAACACACTGACAGCATCATGCATTATGCTAGGAACGCCTTCTCACGGTAACACACTGACAGCATCATGCATTATGCTAGGAACACCTTCTCACGGTAACACACTGACAGCATCATGCATTATGCTAGGAACGCCTTCTCACGGTAACACACTGACAGCATCATGCATTATGCTAGGAACACCTTCTCACGGTAACACACTGACAGCATCATGCATTATGCTAGGAACACCTTCTCACGGTAACACACTGACAGCATCATGCATTATGCTAGGAACACCTTCTCACGGTAACACACTGACAGCATCATGCATTATGCTAGGAACACCTTCTCACGGTAACACACTGACAGCATCATGCATTATGCTAGGAACACCTTCTCACGGTAACACACTGACAGCATCATGCATTATGCTAGGAACACCTTCTCACGGTAACACACTGACAGCATCATGCATTATGCTAGGAACGCCTTCTCACGGTAACACACTGACAGCATCATGCATTATGCTAGTTACGCCTTCTCACGGTAACACACTGACAGCATCATGCATTATGCTAGGAACGCCTTCTCACGGTAACACACTGACAGCATCATGCATTATGCTAGGAACACCTTCTCACGGTAACACACTGACAGCATCATGCATTATGCTAGGAACACCTTCTCACGGTAACACACTGACAGCATCATGCATTATGCTAGGAACGCCTTCTCACGGTAACACACTGACAGCATCATGCATTATGCTAGGAACACCTTCTCACGGTAACACACTGACAGCATCATGCATTATGCTAGGAACGCCTTCTCACGGTAACACACTGACAGCATCATGCATTATGCTAGGAACACCTTCTCACGGTAACACACTGACAGCATCATGCATTATGCTAGGAACACCTTCTCACGGTAACACACTGACAGCATCATGCATTATGCTAGGAACACCTTCTCACGGTAACACACTGACAGCATCATGCATTATGCTAGGAACACCTTCTCACGGTAACACACTGACAGCATCATCCATTATGTCCCTCCCTCCCTCCCTCCCTCCCTCCCTCCCTCCCTCCCTCCCTCCCTCCCTCCCTCCCTCCCTCCCTCCTCCTCCTCCTCCTCCAGAGGTATGTTTCTAGACACCATCCTCCCCTCTAGAGACGACAATGGGATCCGTGCTGCCATAGGCCAGAGAACCAGACTCAGTAAAGGAGACATCACTCAGGCCAGGAAGCTCTACAGATGCCCTGGTAGGTCTGTGTACTGTGTGTGTGTGTGTGTGTGTGTGTGTGTGTGTGTGTGTGTGTGTGTGTGTGTGTGTGTGTGTGTGTGTGTGTGTCTTACCCACCTTTTTCAACCTTTCTCATCAGGGACTCTGATCTCCTTCCATCTTGTCAGTCAGTCAAGAGAAATGTTCCTCCCTCCACCCAGTAAGGTTCCACAGAGATGGTGATGTCATGTGTTCCTCCCTCCACCCAGTAAGGTTCCACAGAGATGGTGATGTCATGTGTTCTTCCCTCCACCCAGTAAGGTTCCACAGAGATGGTGATGTCATGTGTTCCTCCCTCCACCCAGTAAGGTTCCACAGAGATGGGGATGTCATGTGTTCCTCCCTCCACCCAGTAAGGTTCCACAGAGATGGGGATGTCATGTGTTCTTCCCTCCACCCAGTAAGGTTCCACAGAGATGGGGATGTCATGTGTTCTTCCCTCCACCCAGTAAGGTTCCACAGAGATGGCGATGTCATGTGTTCCTCCCTCCACCCAGTAAGGTTCCACAGAGATGGTGATGTCATGTGTTCCTCCCTCCACCCAGTAAGGTTCCACAGAGAAGGCGATGTCATGTGTTCCTCCCTCCACCCAGTAAGGTTCCACAGAGATGGCGATGTCATGTGTTCCTCCCTCCACCCAGTAAGGTTCCACAGAGAAGGCGATGTCATGTGTTCCTCCCTCCACCCAGTAAGGTTCCACAGAGATGGTGATGTCATGTGTTCCTCCCTCCACCCAGTAAGGTTCCACAGAGATGGGGATGTCATGTGTTCTTCCCTCCACCCAGTAAGGTTCCACAGAGATGGTGATGTCATGTGTTCTTCCCTCTCTCAGTGATGAATGATGCCTCAGAACGTGTGTCAACTCAAAACACACACGCTGGTTTTACTCTCCAACCCTGACCCCTGACCCCTAACCCTAACACTAACCTAACCCTAAAATTAGCAGATATCAGCCTTATTCTGCTCTGCATGCATTATTTGGTGTTTTACGTTGTACAAAGAGGATACAGATCCTAATTGGTATGTCGAATTTTATGTTCCTTTTGATGGCATAGAAGGCTCTTCTTGCCTTGTCTCTCAGATGGTTCACAGCTTTGTGGAAGTTACCTGTGGTTCTGATGTTTAGGCCGAGGGAATGTATAGTTTGACAGAATCTGTGCAGAAGATCTAGGTGCTGCTGGAGGACCTCCTTGGTTGGTGACAGAAGCACCAGATTATCAGCAAACAGTAGACATTTGACTTCAGATTCTAGTAGGGTGAGGCCGGGTGCTGCAGAATGTTCTAGTGCCCTCGCCAATTCGTTGATATAAAGTGCATTTGGGAAGTTTTCAGACACCTTTTTCCACATTTTGTTACGTTACAGCCTTATTCTAAAATGTATTAAATAGTTTTTTTCCCTCATCAATCTACACACAATACCCCATAATGACCTAATACCCCATAATGACATCAATACCCCATAATGACACAATACCCCATAATGACACAATACCCCATAATGATACAATACCCCATAATGACCCAATACCCCATAATGACACAATACCCCATAATGACACAATACCCCATAATGACCCAATACCCCATAATGACCCAATACCCCATAATGACCCAATACCCCATAATGACCCAATACCCCATAATGACACAATACCCCATAATGACCCAATACCCCATAATGACACAATACCCCATAATGACCCAATACCCCATAATGACCCAATACCCCATAATGACCCAATACCCCATAATGACCCAATACCCCATAATGACCCAATACCCCATAATGACCCAATACCCCATAATGACCCAATACCCCATAATGACCCAATACCCCATAATGACCCAATACCCCATAATGACCCAATACCCCATAATGACCCAATACCCCATAATGACACAATACCCCATAATGACCCAATACCCCATAATGACACAATACCCCATAATGACACAATACCCCATGGCCAAACCCTCCCCGGACGAAGCTGGGCCAATTGTGCGCCGCCCTATTGGACTCCCGATCAGATGACCTCAAAGCTTGTATATTCCAGGATGAGATAGTAAAAGCTTTGTGCTCCAGTGTTGTTTTTGTGTAGTTCTCTCTCTCTCTGTCTGTCTGTCTGTCTGTCTGTCTATCTGTCTGTCTGTCTGTCTGTCTGTCTGTCTGTCTGTCTGTCTGTCTGTCTGTCTGTCTGTCTGTCTGTCTGTCTGTCTGTCTGAGGATCATTCTCCCTACGTGACCTGCAGATTTTGAAATACCATATGTCACCAATAGGCTAATGAGCTTTAATGCTGAAACAATATATTCTAATAATATATTCTGATGTTCTATTCTGACATTCTATTCTAACAATATATTCTGACGTTCTATTCTGACATTCTATTCTGACATTCTATTCTGATGTTCTATTCTGACATTCTATTCTAATAATATATTCTGACGTTCTATTCTGACATTCTATTCTGACATTCTATTCTAACAATATATTCTGACATTCTATTCTGACATTCTATTCTGACATTCTATTCCGATGTTCTATTCTGACATTCTATTCTAACAATATATTCTGACGTTCTATTCTGATGTTCTATTCTAACAATATATTCTGACATTCTATTCTGATGTTCTATTCTGACATTCTATTCTAACAATATATTCTGACGTTCTATTCTGATGTTCTATTCTGATGTTCTATTCTGATGTTCTATTCTGACATTCTATTCTGACATTCTATTCTGACATTTTGTTCTAAAATTCTATTCTGACATTCTATTCTGACAGTCTATTCTAACATTCTATTCTGACATTCTATTCTGACATTCTATTCTGACATTCTATTCTGACATTCTATTCTGACATTCTATTCTAACAATATATTCTGACGTTCTATTCTGACATTCTATTCTGACATTCTATTCTGATGTTCTATTCTGACATTCTATTCTAATAATATATTCTGACGTTCTATTCTGACATTCTATTCTGACATTCTATTCTGATGTTCTATTCTGACATTCTATTCTAACAATATATTCTGACATTCTATTCTGACATTCTATTCTGACATTCTATTCCGATGTTCTATTCTGACATTCTATTCTAACAATATATTCTGACGTTCTATTCTGATGTTCTATTCTAACAATATATTCTGATGTTCTATTCTGACATTCTATTCTGATGTTCTATTCTGACATTCTATTCTAACAATATATTCTGACGTTCTATTCTGATGTTCTATTCTGACATTCTATTCTGATGTTCTATTCTGACATTCTATTCTGACATTTTGTTCTAAAATTCTATTCTGACATTCTATTCTGACAGTCTATTCTAACATTCTATTCTGACATTCTATTCTAACATTCTATTCTGACATTCTATTCTGACATTCTATTCTGACATTCTATTCTAACAATATATTCTGACGTTCTATTCTGACATTCTATTCTGACATTCTATTCTGATGTTCTATTCTGACATTCTATTCTAACAATATATTCTGACATTCTATTCTGACATTCTATTCTGACATTCTATTCTGACATTCTATTACGATGTTCTATTCTGAAATTCTATTCTAACAATATATTCTGACGTTCTATTCTGACATTCTATTCTAACAATATATTCTGATGTTCTATTCTGACATTCTATTCTGATGTTCTATTCTGACATTCTATTCTAACAATATATTCTGACGTTCTATTCTGATGTTCTATTCTGACATTCTATTCTGATGTTCTATTCTGACATTCTATTCTGACATTTTGTTCTAAAATTCTATTCTGACATTCTATTCTGACATTCTATTCTAACATTCTATTCTGACATTCTATTCTAACATTCTATTCTGACATTCTATTCTGACAGTCTAATGAAACTAATTTGGTTCACCATCTGCATATTCTGTCCTGATGTGTGTGTATAAGATGTGTGTGTGTATGTGCATACTTGTGTGTGTGTGTGTGGTGGCCCCAGCTGTAGTCCTTATAAGGTCATATGTGACAACTGACAGATGAGCCTGGCCCTAGGGCACTCTGGGTAAAAACAGCATGCATGATGGGAGAGCAGGGCACATGTGGCTCATCTCCCTTCGAGAGAGATTGAGAGAAAGCTGGAGAGAGAGATATGGAGAGATATG
>JAKYLM010000070.1:340000-367500 GCA_023634145.1 Thymallus thymallus
ATTAGGTTCAGAGTGGGGTTAGCATGGTGAGTTAGTTAGTGTTGATTAGGTTCAGAGTGGGGTTAGCATGGTGAGTTAGTTAGTGTTGATTAGGTTCAGAGTGGGGTTAGCATGGTGAGTTAGTTAGTGTTGATTAGGTTCAGAGTGGGGTTAGCATGGTGAGTTAGTTAGTGTTGATTAGGTTCAGAGTGGGGTTAGCATGGTGAGTTAGTTAGTGTTGATTAGGTTCAGAGTGGGGTTAGCATGGTGAGTTAGTTAGTGTTGATTAGGTTCAGAGTGGGGTTAGCATGGTGAGTTAGTTAGTGTTGATTAGGTTCAGAGTGGGGTTAGCATGGTGAGTTAGTTAGTGTTGATTAGGTTCAGAGTGGGGTTAGCATGGTGAGTTAGTTAGTGTTGATTAGGTTCAGAGTGGGGTTAGCATGGTGAGTTAGTTAGTGTTGATTAGGTTCAGAGTGGGGTTAGCATGGTGAGTTAGTTAGTGTTGATTAGGTTCAGAGTGGGGTTAGCATGGTGAGTTAGTTAGTGTTGATTAGGTTCAGAGTGGGGTTAGCATGGTGAGTTAGTTAGTGTTGATTAGGTTCAGAGTGGGGTTAGCATGGTGAGTTAGTTAGTGTTGATTAGGTTCAGAGTGGGGTTAGCATGGTGAGTTAGTTAGTGTTGATTAGGTTCAGAGTGGGGTTAGCATGGTGAGTTAGTTAGTGTTGATTAGGTTCAGAGTGGGGTTAGCATGGTGAGTTAGTTAGTGTTGATTAGGTTCAGAGTGGGGTTAGCATGGTGAGTTAGTTAGTGTTGATTAGGTTCAGAGTGGGGTTAGCATGGTGAGTTAGTTAGTGTTGATTAGGTTCAGAGTGGGGTTAGCATGGTGAGTTAGTTAGTGTTGATTAGGTTCAGAGTGGGGTTAGCATGGTGAGTTAGTTAGTGTTGATTAGGTTCAGAGTGGGGTTAGCATGGTGAGTTAGTTAGTGTTGATTAGGTTCAGAGTGGGGTTAGCATGGTGAGTTAGTTAGTGTTGATTAGGTTCAGAGTGGGGTTAGCATGGTGAGTTAGTTAGTGTTGATTAGGTTCAGAGTGGGGTTAGCATGGTGAGTTAGTTAGTGTTGATTAGGTTCAGAGTGGGGTTAGCATGGTGAGTTAGTTAGTGTTGATTAGGTTCAGAGTGGGGTTAGCATGGTGAGTTAGTTAGTGTTGATTAGGTTCAGAGTGGGGTTAGCATGGTGAGTTAGTTAGTGTTGATTAGGTTCAGAGTGGGGTTAGCATGGTGAGTTAGTTAGTGTTGATTAGGTTCAGAGTGGGGTTAGCATGGTGAGTTAGTTAGTGTTGATTAGGTTCAGAGTGGGGTTAGCATGGTGAGTTAGTGTTGATTAGGTTCAGAGTGGGGTTAGCATGGTGAGTTAGTTAGTGTTGATTAGGTTCAGAGTGGGGTTAGCATGGTGAGTTAGTTAGTGTTGATTAGGTTCAGAGTGGGGTTAGCATGGTGAGTTAGTTAGTGTTGATTAGGTTCAGAGTGGGGTTAGCATGGTGAGTTAGTTAGTGTTGATTAGGTTCAGAGTGGGGTTAGCATGGTGAGTTAGTTAGTGTTGATTAGGTTCAGAGTGGGGTTAGCATGGTGAGTTAGTGTTGATTAGGTTCAGAGTGGGGTTAGCATGGTGAGTTAGTTAGTGTTGATTAGGTTCAGAGTGGGGTTAGCATGGTGAGTTAGTTAGTGTTGATTAGGTTCAGAGTGGGGTTAGCATGGTGAGTTAGTTAGTGTTGATTAGGTTCAGAGTGGGGTTAGCATGGTGAGTTAGTTAGTGTTGATTAGGTTCAGAGTGGGGTTAGCATGGTGAGTTAGTTAGTGTTGATTAGGTTCAGAGTGGGGTTAGCATGGTGAGTTAGTTAGTGTTGATTAGGTTCAGAGTGGGGTTAGCATGGTGAGTTAGTTAGTGTTGATTAGGTTCAGAGTGGGGTTAGCATGGTGAGTTAGTTAGTGTTGATTAGGTTCAGAGTGGGGTTAGCATGGTGAGTTAGTTAGTGTTGATTAGGTTCAGAGTGGGGTTAGCATGGTGAGTTAGTTAGTGTTGATTAGGTTCAGAGTGGGGTTAGCATGGTGAGTTAGTTAGTGTTGATTAGGTTCAGAGTGGGGTTAGCATGGTGAGTTAGTTAGTGTTGATTAGGTTCAGAGTGGGGTTAGCATGGTGAGTTAGTTAGTGTTGATTAGGTTCAGAGTGGGGTTAGCATGGTGAGTTAGTTAGTGTTGATTAGGTTCAGAGTGGGGTTAGCATGGTGAGTTAGTTAGTGTTGATTAGGTTCAGAGTGGGGTTAGCATGGTGAGTTAGTTAGTGTTGATTAGGTTCAGAGTGGGGTTAGCATGGTGAGTTAGTTAGTGTTGATTAGGTTCAGAGTGGGGTTAGCATGGTGAGTTAGTTAGTGTTGATTAGGTTCAGAGTGGGGTTAGCATGGTGAGTTAGTGTTGATTAGGTTCAGAGTGGGGTTAGCATGGTGAGTTAGTTAGTGTTGATTAGGTTCAGAGTGGGGTTAGCATGGTGAGTTAGTTAGTGTTGATTAGGTTCAGAGTGGGGTTAGCATGGTGAGTTAGTTAGTGTTGATTAGGTTCAGAGTGGGGTTAGCATGGTGAGTTAGTTAGTGTTGATTAGGTTCAGAGTGGGGTTAGCATGGTGAGTTAGTTAGTGTTGATTAGGTTCAGAGTGGGGTTAGCATGGTGAGTTAGTTAGTGTTGATTAGGTTCAGAGTGGGGTTAGCATGGTGAGTTAGTTAGTGTTGATTAGGTTCAGAGTGGGGTTAGCATGGTGAGTTAGTTAGTGTTGATTAGGTTCAGAGTGGGGTTAGCATGGTGAGTTAGTTAGTGTTGATTAGGTTCAGAGTGGGGTTAGCATGGTGAGTTAGTTAGTGTTGATTAGGTTCAGAGTGGGGTTAGCATGGTGAGTTAGTTAGTGTTGATTAGGTTCAGAGTGGGGTTAGCATGGTGAGTTAGTTAGTGTTGATTAGGTTCAGAGTGGGGTTAGCATGGTGAGTTAGTTAGTGTTGATTAGGTTCAGAGTGGGGTTAGCATGGTGAGTTAGTTAGTGTTGATTAGGTTCAGAGTGGGGTTAGCATGGTGAGTTAGTTAGTGTTGATTAGGTTCAGAGTGGGGTTAGCATGGTGAGTTAGTTAGTGTTGATTAGGTTCAGAGTGGGGTTAGCATGGTGAGTTAGTTAGTGTTGATTAGGTTCAGAGTGGGGTTAGCATGGTGAGTTAGTTAGTGTTGATTAGGTTCAGAGTGGGGTTAGCATGGTGAGTTAGTTAGTGTTGATTAGGTTCAGAGTGGGGTTAGCATGGTGAGTTAGTTAGTGTTGATTAGGTTCAGAGTGGGGTTAGCATGGTGAGTTAGTTAGTGTTGATTAGGTTCAGAGTGGGGTTAGCATGGTGAGTTAGTTAGTGTTGATTAGGTTCAGAGTGGGGTTAGCATGGTGAGTTAGTTAGTGTTGATTAGGTTCAGAGTGGGGTTAGCATGGTGAGTTAGTTAGTGTTGATTAGGTTCAGAGTGGGGTTAGCATGGTGAGTTAGTTAGTGTTGATTAGGTTCAGAGTGGGGTTAGCATGGTGAGTTAGTTAGTGTTGATTAGGTTCAGAGTGGGGTTAGCATGGTGAGTTAGTTAGTGTTGATTAGGTTCAGAGTGGGGTTAGCATGGTGAGTTAGTTAGTGTTGATTAGGTTCAGAGTGGGGTTAGCATGGTGAGTTAGTTAGTGTTGATTAGGTTCAGAGTGGGGTTAGCATGGTGAGTTAGTTAGTGTTGATTAGGTTCAGAGTGGGGTTAGCATGGTGAGTTAGTTAGTGTTGATTAGGTTCAGAGTGGGGTTAGCATGGTGAGTTAGTTAGTGTTGATTAGGTTCAGAGTGGGGTTAGCATGGTGAGTTAGTTAGTGTTGATTAGGTTCAGAGTGGGGTTAGCATGGTGAGTTAGTGTTGATTAGGTTCAGAGTGGGGTTAGCATGGTGAGTTAGTTAGTGTTGATTAGGTTCAGAGTGGGGTTAGCATGGTGAGTTAGTTAGTGTTGATTAGGTTCAGAGTGGGGTTAGCATGGTGAGTTAGTGTTGATTAGGTTCAGAGTGGGGTTAGCATGGTGAGTTAGTTAGTGTTGATTAGGTTCAGAGTGGGGTTAGCATGGTGAGTTAGTTAGTGTTGATTAGGTTCAGAGTGGGGTTAGCATGGTGAGTTAGTGTTGATTAGGTTCAGAGTGGGGTTAGCATGGTGAGTTAGTGTTGATTAGGTTCAGAGTGGGGTTAGCATGGTGAGTTAGTTAGTGTTGATTAGGTTCAGAGTGGGGTTAGCATGGTGAGTTAGTTAGTGTTGATTAGGTTCAGAGTGGGGTTAGCATGGTGAGTTAGTTAGTGTTGATTAGGTTCAGAGTGGGGTTAGCATGGTGAGTTAGTTAGTGTTGATTAGGTTCAGAGTGGGGTTAGCATGGTGAGTTAGTTAGTGTTGATTAGGTTCAGAGTGGGGTTAGCATGGTGAGTTAGTTAGTGTTGATTAGGTTCAGAGTGGGGTTAGCATGGTGAGTTAGTTAGTGTTGATTAGGTTCAGAGTGGGGTTAGCATGGTGAGTTAGTTAGTGTTGATTAGGTTCAGAGTGGGGTTAGCATGGTGAGTTAGTTAGTGTTGATTAGGTTCAGAGTGGGGTTAGCATGGTGAGTTAGTTAGTGTTGATTAGGTTCAGAGTGGGGTTAGCATGGTGAGTTAGTTAGTGTTGATTAGGTTCAGAGTGGGGTTAGCATGGTGAGTTAGTTAGTGTTGATTAGGTTCAGAGTGGGGTTAGCATGGTGAGTTAGTTAGTGTTGATTAGGTTCAGAGTGGGGTTAGCATGGTGAGTTAGTTAGTGTTGATTAGGTTCAGAGTGGGGTTAGCATGGTGAGTTAGTTAGTGTTGATTAGGTTCAGAGTGGGGTTAGCATGGTGAGTTAGTTAGTGTTGATTAGGTTCAGAGTGGGGTTAGCATGGTGAGTTAGTTAGTGTTGATTAGGTTCAGAGTGGGGTTAGCATGGTGAGTTAGTTAGTGTTGATTAGGTTCAGAGTGGGGTTAGCATGGTGAGTTAGTTAGTGTTGATTAGGTTCAGAGTGGGGTTAGCATGGTGAGTTAGTTAGTGTTGATTAGGTTCAGAGTGGGGTTAGCATGGTGAGTTAGTTAGTGTTGATTAGGTTCAGAGTGGGGTTAGCATGGTGAGTTAGTTAGTGTTGATTAGGTTCAGAGTGGGGTTAGCATGGTGAGTTAGTTAGTGTTGATTAGGTTCAGAGTGGGGTTAGCATGGTGAGTTAGTTAGTGTTGATTAGGTTCAGAGTGGGGTTAGCATGGTGAGTTAGTTAGTGTTGATTAGGTTCAGAGTGGGGTTAGCATGGTGAGTTAGTTAGTGTTGATTAGGTTCAGAGTGGGGTTAGCATGGTGAGTTAGTTAGTGTTGATTAGGTTCAGAGTGGGGTTAGCATGGTGAGTTAGTTAGTGTTGATTAGGTTCAGAGTGGGGTTAGCATGGTGAGTTAGTTAGTGTTGATTAGGTTCAGAGTGGGGTTAGCATGGTGAGTTAGTTAGTGTTGATTAGGTTCAGAGTGGGGTTAGCATGGTGAGTTAGTTAGTGTTGATTAGGTTCAGAGTGGGGTTAGCATGGTGAGTTAGTTAGTGTTGATTAGGTTCAGAGTGGGGTTAGCATGGTGAGTTAGTTAGTGTTGATTAGGTTCAGAGTGGGGTTAGCATGGTGAGTTAGTTAGTGTTGATTAGGTTCAGAGTGGGGTTAGCATGGTGAGTTAGTTAGTGTTGATTAGGTTCAGAGTGGGGTTAGCATGGTGAGTTAGTTAGTGTTGATTAGGTTCAGAGTGGGGTTAGCATGGTGAGTTAGTTAGTGTTGATTAGGTTCAGAGTGGGGTTAGCATGGTGAGTTAGTTAGTGTTGATTAGGTTCAGAGTGGGGTTAGCATGGTGAGTTAGTTAGTGTTGATTAGGTTCAGAGTGGGGTTAGCATGGTGAGTTAGTTAGTGTTGATTAGGTTCAGAGTGGGGTTAGCATGGTGAGTTAGTTAGTGTTGATTAGGTTCAGAGTGGGGTTAGCATGGTGAGTTAGTTAGTGTTGATTAGGTTCAGAGTGGGGTTAGCATGGTGAGTTAGTTAGTGTTGATTAGGTTCAGAGTGGGGTTAGCATGGTGAGTTAGTTAGTGTTGATTAGGTTCAGAGTGGGGTTAGCATGGTGAGTTAGTTAGTGTTGATTAGGTTCAGAGTGGGGTTAGCATGGTGAGTTAGTTAGTGTTGATTAGGTTCAGAGTGGGGTTAGCATGGTGAGTTAGTTAGTGTTGATTAGGTTCAGAGTGGGGTTAGCATGGTGAGTTAGTTAGTGTTGATTAGGTTCAGAGTGGGGTTAGCATGGTGAGTTAGTTAGTGTTGATTAGGTTCAGAGTGGGGTTAGCATGGTGAGTTAGTTAGTGTTGATTAGGTTCAGAGTGGGGTTAGCATGGTGAGTTAGTTAGTGTTGATTAGGTTCAGAGTGGGGTTAGCATGGTGAGTTAGTTAGTGTTGATTAGGTTCAGAGTGGGGTTAGCATGGTGAGTTAGTTAGTGTTGATTAGGTTCAGAGTGGGGTTAGCATGGTGAGTTAGTTAGTGTTGATTAGGTTCAGAGTGGGGTTAGCATGGTGAGTTAGTTAGTGTTGATTAGGTTCAGAGTGGGGTTAGCATGGTGAGTTAGTTAGTGTTGATTAGGTTCAGAGTGGGGTTAGCATGGTGAGTTAGTTAGTGTTGATTAGGTTCAGAGTGGGGTTAGCATGGTGAGTTAGTTAGTGTTGATTAGGTTCAGAGTGGGGTTAGCATGGTGAGTTAGTTAGTGTTGATTAGGTTCAGAGTGGGGTTAGCATGGTGAGTTAGTTAGTGTTGATTAGGTTCAGAGTGGGGTTAGCATGGTGAGTTAGTTAGTGTTGATTAGGTTCAGAGTGGGGTTAGCATGGTGAGTTAGTTAGTGTTGATTAGGTTCAGAGTGGGGTTAGCATGGTGAGTTAGTTAGTGTTGATTAGGTTCAGAGTGGGGTTAGCATGGTGAGTTAGTTAGTGTTGATTAGGTTCAGAGTGGGGTTAGCATGGTGAGTTAGTTAGTGTTGATTAGGTTCAGAGTGGGGTTAGCATGGTGAGTTAGTTAGTGTTGATTAGGTTCAGAGTGGGGTTAGCATGGTGAGTTAGTTAGTGTTGATTAGGTTCAGAGTGGGGTTAGCATGGTGAGTTAGTTAGTGTTGATTAGGTTCAGAGTGGGGTTAGCATGGTGAGTTAGTTAGTGTTGATTAGGTTCAGAGTGGGGTTAGCATGGTGAGTTAGTTAGTGTTGATTAGGTTCAGAGTGGGGTTAGCATGGTGAGTTAGTTAGTGTTGATTAGGTTCAGAGTGGGGTTAGCATGGTGAGTTAGTTAGTGTTGATTAGGTTCAGAGTGGGGTTAGCATGGTGAGTTAGTTAGTGTTGATTAGGTTCAGAGTGGGGTTAGCATGGTGAGTTAGTTAGTGTTGATTAGGTTCAGAGTGGGGTTAGCATGGTGAGTTAGTGTTGATTAGGTTCAGAGTGGGGTTAGCATGGTGAGTTAGTTAGTGTTGATTAGGTTCAGAGTGGGGTTAGCATGGTGAGTTAGTTAGTGTTGATTAGGTTCAGAGTGGGGTTAGCATGGTGAGTTAGTTAGTGTTGATTAGGTTCAGAGTGGGGTTAGCATGGTGAGTTAGTGTTGATTAGGTTCAGAGTGGGGTTAGCATGGTGAGTTAGTTAGTGTTGATTAGGTTCAGAGTGGGGTTAGCATGGTGAGTTAGTGTTGATTAGGTTCAGAGTGGGGTTAGCATGGTGAGTTAGTGTTGATTAGGTTCAGAGTGGGGTTAGCATGGTGAGTTAGTTAGTGTTGATTAGGTTCAGAGTGGGGTTAGCATGGTGAGTTAGTTAGTGTTGATTAGGTTCAGAGTGGGGTTAGCATGGTGAGTTAGTGTTGATTAGGTTCAGAGTGGGGTTAGCATGGTGAGTTAGTTAGTGTTGATTAGGTTCAGAGTGGGGTTAGCATGGTGAGTTAGTGTTGATTAGGTTCAGAGTGGGGTTAGCATGGTGAGTTAGTGTTGATTAGGTTCAGAGTGGGGTTAGCATGGTGAGTTAGTTAGTGTTGATTAGGTTCAGAGTGGGGTTAGCATGGTGAGTTAGTTAGTGTTGATTAGGTTCAGAGTGGGGTTAGCATGGTGAGTTAGTGTTGATTAGGTTCAGAGTGGGGTTAGCATGGTGAGTTAGTTAGTGTTGATTAGGTTCAGAGTGGGGTTAGCATGGTGAGTTAGTTAGTGTTGATTAGGTTCAGAGTGGGGTTAGCATGGTGAGTTAGTTAGTGTTGATTAGGTTCAGAGTGGGGTTAGCATGGTGAGTTAGTTAGTGTTGATTAGGTTCAGAGTGGGGTTAGCATGGTGAGTTAGTTAGTGTTGATTAGGTTCAGAGTGGGGTTAGCATGGTGAGTTAGTGTTGATTAGGTTCAGAGTGGGGTTAGCATGGTGAGTTAGTGTTGATTAGGTTCAGAGTGGGGTTAGCATGGTGAGTTAGTTAGTGTTGATTAGGTTCAGAGTGGGGTTAGCATGGTGAGTTAGTGTTGATTAGGTTCAGAGTGGGGTTAGCATGGTGAGTTAGTTAGTGTTGATTAGGTTCAGAGTGGGGTTAGCATGGTGAGTTAGTTAATGTTGATTAGGTTCAGAGTGGGGTTAGCATGGTGAGTTAGTTAGTGTTGATTAGGTTCAGAGTGGGGTTAGCATGGTGAGTTAGTGTTGATTAGGTTCAGAGTGGGGTTAGCATGGTGAGTTAGTTAGTGTTGATTAGGTTCAGAGTGGGGTTAGCATGGTGAGTTAGTTAGTGTTGATTAGGTTCAGAGTGGGGTTAGCATGGTGAGTTAGTTAGTGTTGATTAGTGGTTAGAATGGTATGGGAAATCACAATGCCCTTTTTATGCAAAACTAGTTTCTAAAATAGTGTGTCTGTGTGCGTATGTCTACATGTGTGTTTATGTGTGTGTAGCTCAGTTCAGTCCTGTGTAGCTCAGTTCAGTGTGTACATGTTTATATGTGTGTGTGTTTATGTGTGTGTGTGTGTGTGTGTGTGTGTGTGTGTGTGTGTGTGTGTGTGTGTGTGTGTGTGTGTGTGTGTGTTTATGTGTGTGTGTGTGTGTGTGTGTGTGTGTGTGTGTGTGTGTTTATGTGTGTGTGTGTGTGTGTGTGTGTTTATGTGTGTGTGTATATGTGTGTGTGTTTATGTGTGTGTGTATATGTGTGTGTGTTTATGTGTGTGTGTGTGTGTGTGTGTGTTCATGTGTGTGTGTTTATGTGTGTGTGTGTGTGTGTTTATATGTATGTTTATGTGTGTGTGCTCCTCCAGATTGAGAGACATGACAGCTGTGCCTATGACTACCTGGAGGTCCGTGATGGCCCAGCTGAATCCAGCCCTCTGATTGGTCGATTCTGTGGGTATGACAAACCAGAGGATGTCCGCTCCACCTCGCACACTCTCTGGATGAAGTTTGTCTCAGACGGAACCGTCAACAAGGCCGGCTTCGCTGCCAACTTCTTCAAAGGTCTGTGTGTGTTAATTAGTGTGTGTTGTCTTTATGTACAGGTCTGTGTGTTAATTAGTGTGTGTTGTCTTTATGTACAGGTCTGTGTGTTAATTAGTGTGTGTTGTCTTTATGTACAGGTCTGTGTGTGTTAATTAGTGTGTGTTATCTTTATGTACAGGTCTGTGTGTTAATTAGTGTGTGTTGTCTTTATGTACAGGTCTGTGTGTTAATTAGTGTGTGTTGTCTTTATGTACAGGTCTGTGTGTGTTAGTGTGTGTTGTCTTTATGTACAGGTCTGTGTGTGTTAATTAGTGTGTGTTGTCTTTATGTACTGGTCTGTGTGTGTTAATTAGTGTGTGTTGTCTTTATGTACAGGTCTGTGTGTTAATTAGTGTGTGTTGTCTTTATGTACAGGTCTGTGTGTGTTAATTAGTGTGTCTTTATGTACAGGTCTGTGTGTTAATTAGTATGTGTTGTCTTTATGTACAGGTCTGTGTGTTAATTAGTGTGTCTTTATGTACAGGTCTGTGTGTTAATTAGTGTGTCTTTATGTACAGGTCTGTGTGTTAATTAGTGTGTCTTTATGTACAGGTCTGTGTGTTAATTAGTGTGTGTTGTCTTTATGTACAGGTCTGTGTGTTAATTAGTATGTGTTGTCTTTATGTACAGGTCTGTGTGTAAATTAGTGTGTGTTGTCTTTATGTACAGGTCTGTGTGTTAATTAGTGTGTGTTGTCTTTATGTACAGGTCTGTGTGTTAATTAGTGTGTGTTGTCTTTATGTACAGGTCTGTGTGTTAATTAGTGTGTGTTGTCTTTATGTACAGGTCTGTGTGTGTTAGTGTGTGTTGTCTTTATGTACAGGTCTGTGTGTGTTAATTAGTGTGTGTTGTCTTTATGTACTGGTCTGTGTGTGTTAATTAGTGTGTGTTGTCTTTATGTACAGGTCTGTGTGTTAATTAGTGTGTGTTGTCTTTATGTACAGGTCTGTGTGTGTTAATTAGTGTGTCTTTATGTACAGGTCTGTGTGTTAATTAGTATGTGTTGTCTTTATGTACAGGTCTGTGTGTTAATTAGTGTGTCTTTATGTACAGGTCTGTGTGTTAATTAGTGTGTCTTTATGTACAGGTCTGTGTGTTAATTAGTGTGTCTTTATGTACAGGTCTGTGTGTTAATTAGTGTGTGTTGTCTTTATGTACAGGTCTGTGTGTTAATTAGTATGTGTTGTCTTTATGTACAGGTCTGTGTGTAAATTAGTGTGTGTTGTCTTTATGTACAGGTCTGTGTGTTAATTAGTGTGTGTTGTCTTTATGTACAGGTCTGTGTGTTAATTAGTGTGTGTTGTCTTTATGTACAGGTCTGTGTGTTAATTAGTGTGTGTTGTCTTTATGTACAGGTATGTGTGTTAATTAGTGTGTCTTTATGTACAGGTCTGTGTGTTAATTAGTGTGTGTTGTCTTTATGTACAGGTCTGTGTGTTAATTAGTGTGTGTTGTCTTTATGTACAGGTCTGTGTGTTAATTAGTGTGTGTTGTCTTATGTACAGGTCTGTGTGTGTTAATTAGTGTGTGTTGTCTTTATGTACAGGTCTGTGTGTGTTAATTAGTGTGTGTTGTCTTTATGTACAGGTCTGTGTGTTAATTAGTATGTGTTGTCTTTATGTACAGGTCTGTGTGTTAATTAGTGTGTCTTTATGTACAGGTCTGTGTGTTAATTAGTGTGTCTTTATGTACAGGTCTGTGTGTTAATTAGTGTGTTGTCTTTATGTACTGGTCTGTGTGTTAATTAGTGTGTCTTTATGTACAGGTCTGTGTGTTAATTAGTATGTGTTGTCTTTATGTACAGGTCTGTGTGTTAATTAGTATGTGTTGTCTTTATGTACAGGTCTGTGTGTTAATTAGTATGTGTTGTCTTTATGTACAGGTCTGTGTGTTAATTAGTGTGTGTTGTCTTTATGTACAGGTCTGTGTGTTAATTAGTATGTGTTGTCTATATGTACAGGTCTGTGTGTTAATTAGTGTGTCTTTATGTACAGGTCTGTGTGTTAATTAGTGTGTGTTGTCTTTATGTACAGGTCTGTGTGTGTTAATTAGTGTGTGTTGTCTTTATGTACAGGTCTGTGTGTTAATTAGTGTGTGTTGTCTTTATGTACAGGTCTGTGTGTTAATTAGTATGTGTTGTCTTTATGTACAGGTCTGTGTGTTAATTAGTGTGTCTTTATGTACAGGTCTGTGTGTTAATTAGTGTGTTGTCTTTATGTACAGGTCTGTGTGTTAATTAGTGTGTTGTCTTTATGTACTGGTCTGTGTGTTAATTAGTATGTGTTGTCTTTATGTACAGGTCTGTGTGTTAATTAGTGTGTGTTGTCTTTATGTACTGGTCTGTGTGTGTTAATTAGTGTGTGTTGTCTTTATGTACTGGTCTGTGTGTTAATTAGTGTGTGTTGTCTTTATGTACAGGTCTGTGTGTGTTAATTAGTGTGTGTTGTCTTTATGTACAGGTCTGTGTGTTAATTAGTATGTGTTGTCTTTATGTACAGGTCTGTGTGTTAATTAGTGTGTGTTGTCTTTATGTACTGGTCTGTGTGTGTTAATTAGTGTGTGTTGTCTTTATGTACTGGTCTGTGTGTTAATTAGTGTGTGTTGTCTTTATGTACAGGTCTGTGTGTTAATTAGTGTGTGTTGTCTTTATGTACTGGTCTGTGTGTTAATTAGTGTGTGTTGTCTTTATGTACTGGTGTCTCCTGGTCTGACTAACACCACTGTAGCTCTGTCACCTTCCACAGCAGGAAGTGCATCATAGGAGGAAGTGGTGGATTGAGGGGCATCTAATGCCGAAGCCTTATATCTCTAGATTCAACTGACAGATTTAGATGGAGATTTGTATTATGTTACTTAGACTGACACACGGCTGATAGACTAGAGGATGAATGGGTGTGTTAATGGGTGTGTTAATGGGTGTGTATTAATGTGTGTGTTAATGGGTGTTAATGGGTGTGTGTTAGTGTGTGTATTAATGTGTGTATAAATGTGTGTATTAATGTGTGTGTTAATGGGTGTGTATTAATGTGTGTGTTAATGTGTGTATTAATGTGTGTATTAATGTGTGTATTAATGTGTGTGTTAATGGGTGTGTATTAATGTGTGTGTTAATGTGTGTATTAATGTGTGTATTAATGTGTGTGTTAATGGGTGTGTTAATGTGTGTGTTAGTGTGTGTATTAATGTGTGTATTAATGTGTGTATTAATGTGTGTGTTAATGGGTGTGTATTAATGTTTGTATTAATGTGTGTATTAATGTGTGTGTTAATGGGTGTGTTAATGGGTGTGTTAATGGGTGTGTATTAATGTTTGTGTTAATGTGTGTGTTAATGGGTGTGTTAATGTTTGTAGTAATGTGTGTATTAATGGGTGTATTAATGTGTGTGTTAATGTGTGTGTTAATGGGTGTGTTAATGGGTGTGTTAATGGGTGTGTGTTAATGTGTGTTCCAGAGGAGGACGAGTGTTCTAAGCCAGACAACGGGGGCTGTGAACAGAGATGTGTCAATACGTTGGGCAGCTTCAAGTGTGCCTGTGACCCCGGATATGAACTGGCACTGGACAAGAAGAGCTGTGAAGGTCAGTGTGTGTGTGTGAGAACAGAGGGATCACTCCTGATCCAAGACCAAATTGTTATTTGTGCAAGATGTTGGGAGTCACTGTCAACACCGGTCACTAGGGGTAACAGCAAACAACCAAACCAGTTTTCTACAGAGCCAGCGCCCCACACAGGGATTGAACCCGTGGTCTACAGAGCCAGCGCCCCACACAGGGATTGAACCCGTGGTCTACAGAGCCAGCGCCCCACACAGGGATTGAACCCGTGGTCTACAGAGCCAGCGCCCCACACAGGGATTGAACCCGTGGTCTACAGAGCCAGCGCCCCACACAGGGATTGAACCCGTGGTCTACAGAGCCAGCGCCCCACACAGGGATTGAACCCGTGGTCTACAGAGCCAGTGCCCCACACAGGGATTGAACCCGTGGTCTACAGAGCCAGCGCCCCACACAGGGATTGAACCCGTGGTCTACAGAGCCAGTCCCCATCCACACTGATTTAGCAAGCCTAGTCGGATGCCTTAACTTAACTGTTTTAACCCTTTCCCAAAACTTAATCATTAACTTAACCCATTCTGAATTAATGCCTAAACTGAACCGTACAGTTGTTTCTGTCTGACTAAACTGAACCGTACAGTTGTTTCTGTCTGACTAAACTGAACCGTACAGTTGTTTCTGTCTGACTAAACTGAACCGTACAGTTGTTTCTGTCTGACTAAACTGAACCGTACAGTTGTTTCTGTCTGACTAAACTGAACCGTACAGTTGTTTCTGTCTGACTAAACTGAACCGTACAGTTGTTTCTGTCTGACTAAACTGAACCGTACAGTTGTTTCTGTCTGACTAAACTGAACCGTACAGTTGTTTCTGTCTGACTAAACTGAACCGTACAGTTGTTTCTGTCAGACTAAACTGAACCGTACAGTTGTTTCTGTCTGACTAAACTGAACCGTACAGTTGTTTCTGTCTGACTAAACTGAACCGTACAGTTGTTTCTGTCTGACTAAACTGAACCGTACAGTTGTTTCTGTCTGACTAAACTGAACCGTACAGTTGTTTCTGTCTGACTAAACTGAACCGTACAGTTGTTTCTGTCTGACTAAACTGAACCGTACAGTTGTTTCTGTCTGACTAAACTGAACCGTACAGTTGTTTCTGTCTGACTAAACTGAACCGTACAGTTGTTTCTGTCTGACTAAACTGAACCGTACAGTTGTTTCTGTCTGACTAAACTGAACCGTACAGTTGTTTCTGTCTGACTAAACTGAACCGTACAGTTGTTTCTGTCTGACTAAACTGAACCGCACAGTTGTTTCTGTCTGACTAAACTGAACCGTACAGTTGTTTCTGTCTGACTAAACTGAACCGCACAGTTGTTTCTGTCTGACTAAACTGAACCGCACAGTTGTTTCTGTCTGACTAAACTGAACCGCACAGTTGTTTCTGTCTGACTAAACTGAACCGTACAGTTGTTTCTGTCTGACTAAACTGAACCGCACAGTTGTTTCTGTCTGACTAAACTGAACCGTACAGTTGTTTCTGTCTGACTAAACTGAACCGTACAGTTGTTTCTGTCTGACTAAACTGAACCGCACAGTTGTTTCTGTCTGACTAAACTGAACCGCACAGTTGTTTCTGTCTGACTAAACTGAACCGTACAGTTGTTTCTGTCTGACTAAAGTGAACCGTACAGTTGTTTCAGTCTGACTAAACTGAACACATTCGTCACAGAACGTCGGGAGACCGGAGTCAGTTTACTTGTCAAAAATAGACGCTTGTCCAAGGACGTTGGGACAGGAAGTGAAACTGTGAAATCTTGTTGGTGTAAAACTATTCCAAACACAAAAAGTAATTGTGCCAGTGTATGTGGCAAAACCCAACAAGATCTCACAGTCTGACCAATCTGACTTCAGATTCTGACGTTTATCCACGATTCTCCAAACACATTTATCACTTTTCACAGTAAAGGTTTGGGATAGGGTTAAAACATGATGTTTAGTCAGCCTGAATGGTTAAGTTAAGGGTTAAGGTTTGGGATAGGGTTAAAACATGACGTTTAGTCAGCCTGAATGGTTAAGTTAAGGGTTAAGGTTTGGGATAGGGTTAAAACATGACGTTTAGTCAGCCTGAATGGTTAAGTTAAGGGTTAAGGTTTGGGATAGGGTTAAAACATGACGTTTAGTCAGCCTGAATGGTTAAGTTAAGGGTTAAGGTTTGGGATAGGGTTAAAACATGACGTTTAGTCAGCCTGAATGGTTAAGTTAAGGGTTAAGGTTTGGGATAGGGTTAAAACATGACGTTTAGTCAGCCTGAATGGTTAAGTTAAGGGTTAAGGTTTGGGATAGGGTTAAAACATGACGTTTAGTCAGCCTGAATGGTTAAGTTAAGGGTTAAGGTTTGGGATAGGGTTAAAACATGACGTTTAGTCAGCCTGAATGGTTAAGTTAAGGGTTAAGGTTTGGGATAGGGTTAAAACATGACGTTTAGTCAGCCTGAATGGTTAAGTTAAGGGTTAAGGTTTGGGATAGGGTTAAAACATGACGTTTAGTCCGTCTGAATGGTTAAGTTAAGGGTTAAGGTTTGGGATAGGGTTAAAACATGGCGTTTAGTCCGTCTGAATGGTTAAGTTAAGGGTTAAGGTTTGGGATAGGGTTAAAACATGACGTTTAGTCAGTCTGAATGGTTAAGGTAAGGGTTAAGGTTTGGGATAAGGTTAAAACATTACGTTTAGTCAGCCTGAATGGTTAAGTTAAGGGTTAAGGTTTGGGATAGGGTTAAAACATTACGTTTAGTCCGCCTGAATGGTTAAGTTAAGGGTTAAGGTTTGGGCTATGGTAAAACAAAGTGTCTACCATTGGGAATGAACAGAGTTATGTGATTACACACATCCACCACGTCCAGGCTAAACCCAAGCCTTCTTGATGGCAATAGCGCTCAGTGTTGCCTCTAGTGGCCTGTTTTGAAGGCATTTCCCAACGTCCAAAGGATTTTCGAAAGTCAATCTTGAGCAAAAATCTGTCTGGCGAAACCAGCAGAAGCAGAAAGGAGAGCGAATGGCTGTGTCACACAGAGAGAACACACAGCTTTAGAACACACACACACACACACACACACACACACACACACACACACACACACACACACACACACACACACACACACACACACACACACACACAGTCTTGTATAACTAACCTTGTGGGGACACAAGGACAAAATCATATTTTCCCTAACCCCTAACCCTAAACCTAACCTTAACCCTTACCCTAGCCCATCTGATGTGTTTCCTACTATATCTGATGTGTTTCCTACTATATCTGATGTGTTTCCTACTATATCTGATGTGTTTCCTACTATATCTGATGTGTTTCCTACTATATCTGGTGTGTTTCCTACTATATCTGGTGTGTTTCCTACTATATCTGGTGTGTTTCCTACTAGATCTGATGTGTTTCCTACTATATCTGATGTGTTTCCTACTATATCTGATGTGTTTCCTACTATATCTGATGTGTTTCCTACTATATCTGATGTGTTTCCTACTATATCTGATGTGTTTCCTACTATATCTGATGTGTTTCCTACTATATCTGGTGTGTTTCCTCTCTGTGTGTGTGTTCTCTCTCTGTGTGTGTTCTCTCTCTGTGTGTGTTCTCTCTCTGTGTGTTCTCTCTCTGTGTGTTCTCTCTCTGTGTGTTCTCTCTCTGTTTGTGTGTTCTCTCTCTGTGTGTGTTCTCTCTCTGTGTGTGTTCTCTCTCTGTGTGTGTTCTCTCTCTGTGTGTGTTCTCTCTCTGTGTGTGTGTGTGTTCTCTCTCTGTGTGTGTGTGTTGTCTCTCTGTGTGTGTGTGTTCTCTCTCTGTGTGTGTTTCCTCTCTCTGTGTGTGTGTTCTCTCTCTGTGTGTGTTCTCTCTGTGTGTGTGTTCTCTCTCTGTGTGTGTTCTCTCTCTGTGTGTGTTTCCTCTCTCTGTGTGTGTGTTCTCTCTCTGTGTGTGTTCTCTCTCTGTGTGTTCTCTCTCTGTGTGTTCTCTCTCTGTGTGTGTGTTCTCTCTGTGTGTGTGTTCTCTCTCTGTGTGTGTTCTCTCTCTGTGTGTGTTCTCTGTGTGTGTGTTCTCTCTGTGTGTGTTCTCTGTCCTAACTCTCTCTCTCTCTGTGTCCAGCTGCATGTGGAGGTCTTCTGTCTAAGCTGAATGGAACCATCTCCACTCCCGGCTGGCCCAAGGAGTACCCTCCCAATAAGAACTGTGTGTGGCAGGTAGTTGCTCCAACCCAGTACAGAATATCAATGCAGTTTGAAGCCTTCGAACTGGAGGGCAACGAGGTGAGTGTGGAATGTGTGTGTGTGTGTAGTTTGTGTGTGTTTTAGGTTTGTAAAATGCTTTTTGTGGTCAGTGTGTAAATGACTATGTATAATTGTGTGTATGTTTCAGGTGTGTAAGTACGACTTTGTGGAGGTGCGTAGCGGCCTGTCATCAGACAGTAAGCTGCATGGTAAATACTGTGGTACGGAGGTTCCTGAGGTCATCACATCACAGTACAACAACATGAGAATAGAGTTCAAGTCTGACAACACCGTCTCCAAGAAGGGCTTCAAGGCACACTTCTTCTCTGGTGAGACCTCACTGGAGGAACCACTGTCTCTGTTTGTGGGATGTGGGGCGGGTTCTCTCTCTGTGTGTATAGTGTGTGTGTGTGTGTGTGTGTGTGTGTATACCCGTGCACCCCTACTGTTCTCTCCTCAGACAGTGTGTATAGTGTATAGTGTATAGTGTATAGTGTATAGTGTGTATAGTCCCCTACTGTTCTCTCCTCAGACAGTGTGTATAGTGTATAGTGTATAGTGTGTATGTGTATAGTCCCCTACTGTTCTCTCCTCAGACAGTGTGTATAGTGTATAGTGTATAGTGTATAGTGTATAGTGTGTATGTGTATAGTCCCCTACTGTTCTCTCCTCAGACAGTGTGTATAGTGTATAGTGTATAGTGTATAGTGTGTATAGTCCCCTACTGTTCTCTCCTCAGACAGTGTGTATAGTGTATAGTGTGTATAGTCCCCTACTGTTCTCTCCTCAGACAGTGTGTATAGTGTATAGTGTATAGTGTGTATAGTCCCCTACTGTTCTCTCCTCAGACAGTGTGTATAGTGTATAGTGTATAGTGTATAGTGTATAGTGTGTATAGTCCCCTACTGTTCTCTCCTCAGACAGTGTGTATAGTGTATAGTGTGTATAGTCCCCTACTGTTCTCTCCTCAGACAGTGTGTATAGTGTATAGTGTATAGTGTGTATAGTCCCCTACTGTTCTCTCCTCAGACAGTGTGTATAGTGTATAGTGTATAGTGTATAGTGTATAGTGTGTATAGTCCCCTACTGTTCTCTCCTCAGACAGTGTGTATAGTGTATAGTGTGTATAGTCCCCTACTGTTCTCTCCTCAGACAGTGTGTATAGTGTATAGTGTATAGTGTGTATAGTCCCCTACTGTTCTCTCCTCAGACAGTGTGTATAGTGTATAGTGTATAGTGTATAGTGTATAGTGTGTATAGTCCCCTACTGTTCTCTCCTCAGACAGTGTGTATAGTGTATAGTGTGTATAGTCCCCTACTGTTCTCTCCTCAGACAGTGTGTATAGTGTATAGTGTATAGTGTGTATAGTCCCCTACTGTTCTCTCCTCAGACAGTGTGTATAGTGTATAGTGTATAGTGTATAGTGTATAGTGTGTATAGTCCCCTACTGTTCTCTCCTCAGACAGTGTGTATAGTGTATAGTGTGTATAGTCCCCTACTGTTCTCTCCTCAGACAGTGTGTATAGTGTATAGTGTATAGTGTGTATAGTGTATAGTGTATAGTGTATAGTGTGTATAGTCCCCTACTGTTCTCTCCTCAGACAGTGTGTATAGTGTATAGTGTACAGTGTGTATAGTGTATAGTGTATAGTGTATAGTGTGTATAGTCCCCTACTGTTCTCTCCTCAGACAGTGTGTATAGTGTATAGTGTACAGTGTGTATAGTGTATAGTGTATAGTGTATAGTGTGTATAGTCCCCTACTGTTCTCTCCTCAGACAGGCCTGCGTCGTGTCATAAGCGCATGTTTGTGTTTGAGTCGTGTCTCGACGCCAAGCGACCCCGACCACATAACCATGACAACCTGCAGGCGACCTCAGGCAGGGTCACAGGTAACCCCATGACCTGGTCATGACATCACAATCAGGCCTTACTCTGATTGGCTCAGGTCTAACATGACATCACAATCAGGCTGTCTGATTGGTTGGTTCAGGTCTAACATGTGATCGGAAGAGAGGAATGGATGAGTGGTGTGGGATGGTGTCACATCCATTCTCTTCCCCAGGGAATGAAGGTTCCCTGTCAGAACAACAAATGTTCCCACCTCTCTGTCTGGCAGAGATGTTGTTATTAACTCTCCAACCACTCCTTTGGCTCTAACCACAGATCCAGGCCAGCATTAACCTCTGTGAATATAATAACTGATCCTAGATCAGCTCTGCTACTCTGAGATCCTTGAGAATATGGATCAGATCAGCCTGTCCAGGCCAGCATTAACCTCTGTGAATATAATAACTGATCCTAGATCAGCTCTGCTACTCTGAGATCCTTGAGAATATGGATCAGATCAGCCTGTCCAGGCCAACATTAACCTCTATGAATATAATAACTGATCCTAGATCAGCTCTGCAACTCTCAGGCCAACATTAACCTCAGTACCAGTGTTTCTGTGGTACTTGTTGATGAACAGCTACTGACTGGGTTACTGTCTCAGTACCAGTGTTTCTGTGGTACTTGTTGATGAACAGCTACTGACTGGGTTACTGTCTCAGTACCAGTGTTTCTGTGGTACTTGTTGATGAACAGCTACTGACTGGGTTACTGTCTCAGTACCAGTGTTTCTGTGGTACTTGTTGATGAACAGCTACTGACTGGGTTACTGTCTCAGTACCAGTGTTTCTGTGGTACTTGTTGATGAACAGCTACTGACTGGGTTACTGTCTCAGTACCAGTGTTTCTGTGGTAGCCTAGTGGTTAGAGTGTTGCCAAGTAAAATAAAGGTTAAATATAAAAAATTAAAAATCTATACTACTGATCTATACTACTGATCTATACCGCTGATCTATACCGCTGAACTATACCGCTGATCTATACCGCTGATCTATACCGCTGATCTATACCGCTGAACTATACCGCTGATCTATACCGCTGATCTATACCGCTGATCTATACCGCTGATCTATACCACTGATCTATACCACCGATCTATACCACTGATCTATACCACCGATCTATACTACTGAACTATACCACTGATCTATACTACCGATCTATACTGCTGATCTATACTACTGAACTATACCACTGATCTATACCACTGATCTATACTGCTGATCTATACTACTGAACTATACTACTGAACTATACCACTGATCTATACCACTGATCTATACCACTGATCTATACCACTGATCTATACCACTGATCTATACCACCGATCTATACTACCGATCTATACCACCGATCTATACTACTGATCTATACTACTGATCTATACCACTGATCTATACCACCGATCTATACTACTGATCTATACTACTGATCTATACCACTGATCTATACCACCGATCTATACTACTGATCTATACTACTGATCTATACCACTGATCTATGCTAATCTGTCCACTGAGTTCTCACTGTGGTTTGTGGTGAGGATGTCTT
Organism: Thymallus thymallus; assembly: GCA_023634145.1. Taxonomy (NCBI): domain Eukaryota; kingdom Metazoa; phylum Chordata; class Actinopteri; order Salmoniformes; family Salmonidae; genus Thymallus; species Thymallus thymallus. The sequence continues at coordinate 360,864 of JAKYLM010000070.1, forward strand.
CTGATTGAAAGGAAAAAGCAGAATGGTTATCAGGATGTTTCTCTCTCCTCTCTGTTCAAATCAAAGTTTATTGGTCACGTACACATATTTTCAGATGTTATCACAGGTGCAGCAAAATGCTTGTGTTCCTAGCTCCAACAGTGCAGTAATATCTAACAATACACACAGCTCCAACAGTGCAGTAATATCTAACAATACACACAACTCCAACAGTGCAGTAATATCTAACAATACACACAACTCCAACAGTGCAGTAATATCTAACAATACACACAGCTCCAACAGTGCAGTAATATCTAACAATACACACAGCTCCAACAGTGCAGTAATATCTAACAATACAAAACAATACACACAGCTCCAACAGTGCAGTAATATCTAACAATACACACAACTCCAACAGTGCAGTAATATCTAACAATACACACAACTCCAACAGTGCAGTAATATCTAACAATACACACAGCTCCAACAGTGCAGTAATATCTAACAATACACACAGCTCCAACAGTGCAGTAATATCTAACAATACAAAACAATACACACAGCTCCAACAGTGCAGTAATATCTAACAATACACACAACTCCAACAGTGCAGTAATATCTAACAATACACACAACTCCAACAGTGCAGTAATATCTAACAATACACACAGCTCCAACAGTGCAGTAATATCTAACAATACACACAGCTCCAACAGTGCAGTAATATCTAACAATACACACAACTCCAACAGTGCAGTAATATCTAACAATACACACAACTCCAACAGTGCAGTAATACCTAACAATACACACAACTCCAACAGTGCAGTAATACCTAACAATACAAAACAATACACACAGCTCCAACAGTGCAGTAATATCTAGCAATACACACAACTCCAACAGTGCAGTAATATCTAACAATACACACAACTCCAACAGTGCAGTAATATCTAACAATACACACAACTCCAACAGTGCAGTAATATCTAACAATACACACAGCTCCAACAGTGCAGTAGTATCTAACAATACACACAGCTCCAACAGTGCAGTAATATCTAACAATACAAAACAATACACACAACTCCAACAGTGCAGTAATATCTAACAATACACACAACTCCAACAGTGCAGTAATATCTAACAATACACACAGCTCCAACAGTGCAGTAATACCTAACAATACAAAACAATACACACAACTCCAACAGTGCAGTAATATCTAACAATACAAAACAATACACACAACTCCAACAGTGCAGTAATATCTAACAATACACACAGCTCCAACAGTGCAGTAATACCTAACAATACACACAACTCCAACAGTGCAGTAATATCTAACAATACACACAACTCCAACAGTGCAGTAATATCTAACAATACAAAACAATACACACAACTCCAACAGTGCAGTAATATCTAACAATACACACAACTCCAACAGTGCAGTAATATCTAACAATACACACAACTCCAACAGTGCAGTAATATCTAACAATACAAAACAATACACACAACTCCAACAGTGCAGTAATATCTAACAATACACACAACTCCAACAGTGCAGTAATACCTAACAATACAAAACAATACACACAACTCCAACAGTGCAGTAATATCTAACAATACACACAACTCCAACAGTGCAGTAATACCTAACAATACAAAACAATACACACAACTCCAACAGTGCAGTAATATTGAATATCGAATTGAAAAGACGACGCCGTGGAAGTAGGGCGGGATTGAAATGTAAGGCAAAGCGGAGGAGGTTCAAGTACAAGCCGGCTATACCATCTATTATTATGGGCAATGTGAGGTCACTACATAACAAGATGGATGAGTTGGCGGGACTTGTTCGTGGACAAAGGATTTATCGGGAAGCTAGCCTAATGTGTTTTACTGAGACTTGGCTGAACGATAACATCCCCATACAGAACGTCACTATCGACGGTTTCCAGACCATCACAGCGGACAGGGATCGCGTCTCTTCCGGTAAGAGTAAGGGTGGTGGGCTGGCTTTATTAGTTAACAACAGATGGTGTCATCCGAACCATATTACTCTTAAGGAAAAGTTTTGTAGCCCGGACATTGAACTGTTAGCCGTTAGCCTGAGACCCTACTATTTACCGAGGGAATTCACGGCGGCCATTGCTGTTATTGTTTACATCCCGCCCTCCGCTGACGCAAACGCAGCGTGTGACGTCATCCACTCTGTTATCGCGAGGTTACAGACAGCGCATCCCAGTGCTTTCTTTGCAATTTCGGGGGATTTTAACCATGCATCTCTCTCTTCCACGCTGCCCACGTTCAAACAGTTCGTGAAGTGCCCAACCAGGAATAATAAAACTCTGGACTTGTTATATGCTAATGTGAAGGATGCATACAACTCCACTGCACTCCCTCCCCTCGGTAGATCGGATCACAACCTTGTCCACCTCACCCCACTCTACAGGCCTATGGTCCAACAGCAGCCTGCAACCACCAGGACTATTAGGAGATGGTCCCCGGAGGCGAATGAGGCCCTACAGGACTGCTTTGAAACAACAGACTGGGATGTGTTCTGTGAGGCTCATGGGGAGGACATCGATGGACTCACTGACTGCATAACAGACTATATTAATTTTTGTGTAGACAACACTGTACCCACCAGGAAGGTACGCTGTTTCCCAAACAATAAACCCTGGGTCACCAGCGACCTGAAGGCCCTGCTGAATGAGAAGAAGAGGGCCTTCAAGGAGAAGGACAAGGACAAATTGAAATGCGTCCAGAGGGAGCTGAAGTTGCGGATTGCTGAGGGGAAGAGAGTGTATAAGGAGAAGATGGAGGACAAGCTGAGGCAGAGCCAGGTGAGAGAGGTGTGGAAGGGTATGAGAAATATCACTGGCTTCAAAAAGTCAAACAGTGGGCAGACGGAGGGGACCCAGGACAGAGCCAATGAGCTGAACCAATTTTTTAACAGGTTCGATACTGGCCCTGTCCACCTCCCCTCCAGCTCCCCAGACCACACACCCTCACGGCTATCCCACCCCCACTTTGCTCACAGCACCTCTGCTGAGACAATCAGTGACCCCACCTCCGCCCCTGCCCCCCCTGGACTGATCCTCAACACCCCCCTTCCCCCCACCTCCCTACCTGGGCTGGCTTTCACCACCAACCAAGTGAAGAGAGAGCTGGAGAGACTACACCAGTGGAAAGCGGCGGGCCCTGATGGCATCAGCCCAAGGGTGCTTAGGGTCTATGCTGACCAACTGTGTGGAATACTCCAGCGTCTTTTCAACCTTAGCCTGAGCCTAGAAAGGGTCCCTGTGCTGTGGAAAACATCCTGCCTCGTCCCAGTGCCCAAGAAGGCACACCCCACTGTCCTGAATGACTTCAGACCTGTAGCGCTAACATCCCACATCATGAAGACCCTGGAAAGGTTAGTCCTCGCTCACCTCAGACCCCTGGTGTGTTCATCAATGGACCCCCTGCAGTTTGCATACCAGCGCAACATCGGGGTGGATGATGCAATCATCTACCTTCTGCAGAGGGCCTACTCTCACCTGGACAACGCAGGTTGCACTGTGAGGGTCATGTTTTTTGACTTCTCCAGTGCCTTCAATACCATTCAGCCCCTGCTACTGGGTGAGAAGATGAGGAGGATGAAAGTGGAAGCACCCTTAGTCTCCTGGGTCACGGACTACCTGACCGGTAGGCCACAATTTGTGCGACTACAGAGCTGTGTGTCAGAACGGGCAGTTAGCAACACAGGGGCCCCCCAGGGTACGGTCCTGTCCCCCTTCCTGTTCACCCTCTACACCTCAGACTTCAGATATAACTCTGAAACATGCCACCTACAGAAGTTCTCGGATGACTCTGCTATTGTAGGGTGCATCAGGGGTGGGCAGGAGGAGGAGTACAGGAGCACAATCAGTGACTTTGTGTTGTGGTGTGAGCAGAACCACCTTCAGCTCAACATCAGCAAAACTAAGGAGATGGTGGTGGACTTCAGGAGAACCAAGGCACAACTGACTGCAGTCCCTATAAAGGGGATGGATGTGGAAATGGTTGAGTCATACAAGTTCTTGGGGGTCCATATGGACAACAGACTGGAATGGGCTGGTAACACCGGGGCCCTGTACAAAAAGGGCCAGAGCCGACTCTACTTTCTGAGGAGGCTCAGGTCCTTCAACGTGTGCAGTAAACTACTGCATACCTTCTACCAGTCTGTGGTGGCCAGTGCCATCTTTTTTGCAGTGGTGTGCTGGGGAGCAAACATCAAAGCCGGTGATGCTTCTCGGGTAAATAAGCTGATCAGGAAGGCTAGCTCTGTCCTGGGGATGAGCCTTGACACTCTAGAGGAGGTGGCGGAGAGACGGATCCTGGCCAAACTGCTGGCCATCATGGACAACGTCACCCACCCTCTGCACGCTATGGTTATGACGCAGAGGAGCTCTTTCAGTCACAGACTGATCCCACCACGGTGTGCCAGAGAGCGCCACAGGAGGTCCTTCCTGCCGGCGGCTATGAGACTATATAATGCCTCACCGGGGTGCCGTGCCGTCGGCAACATAGATCTGGAACTGTTGGGGTGCTAGGACCTAGTTTAACAATTATGCATCCATCCGTGAGTAACTCTGTTCCGTCAGCACTCATCCACTCAGGACCTACTTATTCATACAGTTCTGTATATACATACCCATGTACAGTTGTTATATTATATCACATGCAATATTGTAAGTAATTATTGGACATAGGCATTCACTCAGGAATGCATATTAGTATCCTGCCAGTTGCACCTTTTCTCATTGCTTTTAGTATATCAAATGTGCAATAAGTGCAGTTGTCTGTAATTAAACCCTGCGCACTAAGGACTGTATTTTAAGGGAATTACTATTATTACCCCAATGATATCATACACACATTTAGCTATTAAAGTATCTCTTCCTGTCATTTACCTGTACAGTTTGTGTAAACATGCAAGTATTCACTTATCTGTAAATATAACTGTATACCTAACTGTACAGTTAATTTAACCAGGCAAAATATTCACTTACCTGTTCATTTAACCAGTCTGTCTATTAAGTAAACTATTATTACCCTCGCTCATATCATACGCATTAGCTACTGAAGTATTTCTCTGCCATCAACCTGTATAGTATAGTTAACCATCCAACATCCACCAATGTATAGTGTACATATTCAGCCAACCACTCATACTACGCAATGTCCTTTTATAGCTTTTTTTTGCACTCCAGATATCCTGTATTTCTATACTTTTTCATACTGCCGCTCTATGTATCATGTACCATGTATCTGTCTTTTGTGTACTTTCGTTGTGGCATTTTGCACCTGCCCTGTGTTTTTGTTGTAGCTGCTTGATAATGAAATTTCCCCCCCGGGGGATCAATAAAGTATCTATCTATCTATCTCTATCTATCTATATCTAACAATACACACAACTCCAACAGTGCAGTAATACCTAACAATACAAAACAATACACACAACTCCAACAGTGCAGTAATATCTAACAATACAACACAATACACACAACTCCAACAGTGCAGTAATATCTAACAATACACACAACTCCAACAGTGCAGTAATATCTAACAATACACACAACTCCAACAGTGCAGTAATATCTAACAATACAAAACAATACACACAACTCCAACAGTGCAGTAATACCTAAGCGTTCTTTCTCAACTACCAGTGGTCCATAGTTTGGTGAATAGTACTACCAGCTCTCTGTAACCTAGAGGACAACCAGTGGGTCCATAGTTTGGTGAATAGGACTACCGTCTCTCTGTAACCTAGAGGACAACCAGTGGGTCCATAGTTTGGTGAATAGGACTACCAGCTCTCTGTAACCTAGAGGACAACCAGTGGGTCCATAGTTTGGTGAATAGGACTACCAGCTCTCTGTAACCTAGAGGACAACCAGTGGGTCCATAGTTTGGTGAATAGTACTACCAGCTCTCTGTAACCTAGAGGACAACCAGTGGGTCCATAGTTTGGTGAATAGGACTACCAGCTCTCTGTAACCTAGAGGACAACCAGTGGGTCCATAGTTTGGTGAATAGGACTACCATCTCTCTGTAACCTAGAGGACAACCAGTGGGTCCATAGTTTGGTGAATAGGACTACCAGCTCTCTGTAACCTAGAGGACAACCACTGGGTCCATAGTTTGGTGAATAGGACTACCAGCTCTCTGTAACCTAGAGGACAACCAGTGGGTCCATAGTTTGGTGAATAGGACTACCAGCTCTCTGTAACCTAGAGGACAACCAGTGGGTCCATAGTTTGGTGAATAGGACTACCAGCTCTCTGTAACCTAGAGGACAACCACTGGGTCCATAGTTTGGTGAATAGGACTACCAGCTCTCTGTAACCTAGAGGACAACCACTGGGTCCATAGTTTGGTGAATAGGACTACCAGCTCTCTGTAACCTAGAGGACAACCACTGGGTCCATAGTTTGGTGAATAGGACTACCAGCTCTCTGTAACCTAGAGGACAACCAGTGGGTCCATAGTTTGGTGAATAGGACTACCAGCTCTCTGTAACCTAGAGGACAACCAGTGGGTCCATAGTTTGGTGAATAGGACTACCAGCTCTCTGTAACCTAGAGGACAACCACTGGGTCCATAGTTTGGTGAA
>JAKYLM010000070.1:372500-395000 GCA_023634145.1 Thymallus thymallus
CTAATTCTGCTCTGCATGCATTATTTGGTGTTTTATTTTGTACACAGAGGATAATTTAGCAGAATTCAGTATGCAGAGTCTCAATTTTGTCCCATTATGTGAATTCTTGGTTGGTGAGCGGAACCCCAGACCTCACAACCATAAAGGACAATGGGTTCTAGAACTGATTCAAGTATTTTTAGACAGATCCTAATTGGTATGTTGAATTTTATGTTCCTCTTGATGGCATAGAAGGCTCTTCTTGCCTTTTCTCTCAGATGGTTCACAGCTTTGTGGAAGTTACCTGTGGTTCTGATGTTTAGGCTGAGGTATGTATAGTTTTTTGTGTGCTCTAAGGCAACGGTGTCTAGATGGAATTTGTATTGGTCGTCCTGGAAACTGGACCTTTTTTGGAAACACCATTATTTTTGTCTTACTGAGATTTACTGTCAGGGCCCAGGTCTGACAGAATCTGTGCAGAAGATCTAGGTGCTGCTGGAGGCCCTCCTTGGTTGGTGACAGAAGCACCAGATCATCAGCAAATTGTACACATTTGACTTCAGATTCTAGTAGGGTGAGGCCGGGTCCTGCAGAATGTTCTAGTGCCCTCGCCAATTCATTGATATATATGTTGAAGAGGATGGGGCTTAAACTGCATCCTTGTCTCTCTCCACGACCCTGTGGAAAGAAATTTGTGTTTTTTGCCTATTTTAACCGCACACTTGTTGTTTGTGTACATGGACTTCATAATGTCGTATGTTTTACACCCAACACCACTTTCCATCAATTTGTATAGCAGACCCTCATGCCAAATTGAGTGAAAGGCTTTTTGAAATCAACAAAGCATGAGAAGACTTCTCTCTCTCTCTCTCTTGATGTGTGTTTTAGTGTTTATTTATTGTGTTACTTTGATAAACAACCTTTTAAAGTTACTGGATGGTAAATTCTACCTGCCAGTGTCCAGTGATGATGATATTGAAGTAACTGGACAGTAAGTTCTACTTGCCAGTGTCCAGTGATGATGACATTGAACTAACTGGATGGTAAATTCTACCTGCCAGTGTCCAGTGATGATGATGATATTGAAGTAACTGGACAGTAAGTTCTACTTGCCAGTGTCCAGTGATGATGATATTGAAGTTGCTGGATAGTAAGTTCTACTTGCCAGTGTCCAGTGATGATGATATTGAAGTTGCTGGATAGTAAGTTCTACTTGCTAGTGTCCAGTGATGATGATATTGAACTAACTGGATAGTAAGTTCTACTTGCTAGTGTCCATTGATGATGATATTGAACTAACTGGATAGTAAGTTCTACTTGCTAGTGTCCAGTGATGATGATATTGAACTAACTGGATAGTAAGTTCTACTTGCTAGTGTCCATTGATGATGATATTGAACTAACTGGATAGTAAGTTCTACTTGCCAGTGTCCAGTGATGATGATATTGAACTAACTGGATAGTAAGTTCTACTTGCTAGTGTCCAGTGATGATGATATTGAACTAAAGCGGTCCACTGCCCCCCTCTAGTGGTGACTGGAGGAAAAATAGTTTTAATAGATAGATAGATAGGTACTTTATTGATGGTAAAATGTGGCACAATATCTACATCTATGTCTATATCTTTTTAGTTAGCCTGAACCAAACTCACAGATGAACTTAATGTGTGAGTCAGTGTTAGTTTCACTCTGTTAATGTTCCTGTCCATCTCTCCTCCTCTTCTCCTCTTCCAGAGTGTGGAGGGAGGTTGAAGGCAGAGACTCGTCAGAAGAACCTCTACTCCCACTCCCAATTTGGAGATAACAACTACCCTGGTACACACACACACACACACACACACACACACACACACACACACACACACACACACACACACACACACACACACACACCCTTTGTAGGACTACAGGCTGTGTGTACTGATGTGGTTATAATGTTATGTTGTGGTGTCTGGATGATAGTTTTTCTATTAATTACATTTCTATTATTTTCTGTTCTACCCCACTAATCTACACTACTCTACTCTACTCTGCTCTACACTACTCTACTCTACTCTTCTCTGCTCTGCTCTGCTCTACTCTACTCTACTCTACTCTACTCTACTCTACTCTACACTTCTACTCTACTCTACTCTACTATACTCTACTCTACTCTACCCTACTCTACTCTACTCTACTCTACACTTCTACTCTACACTACTACTCTACTCTACTCTATTCTACTCTACTCTACTCTACTACTCTACTACTCTACTCTACTCTATTCTACTCTACTCTACTCTACTCTTCTACTCTACACTACTCTACTCTACTCTACTCTACTACTCTACTCCTCTACTCCTCTACTCTACTCTTCTACTCTACACTACTCTACTCTACTCTAACCCACTGCTCTACTCTACTCCACTGCTCTACTCTACTCTACTCTACTCTACTACCCTACTCTACTCTACACTACTCTACCCTACTCTACCCTACTCTACTCTACTACTCTACTCTACTCTACTCTACTACTCTACTCTACTCTACTACTCTACTCTACTCTACTACTCTACCCTACTCTACCCTACTCTACACTACTCTACTACTCTACTCTACTCTACTACTCTACTCTACTCTACTCTACTCTAACCCACTGCTCTACTCTACTCTACTCTACTCTACTACTCTACACTACTCTACTACTCTACTCTACTACCCTACTCTACTCTACTACTCTACTCTACTACTCTACTACTCTACTACTCTACTCTACTCTACTACTCTACTCTACTCTACTACTCTACTCTACTACTCTACTACTCTACTCTACTCTACTACTCTACTCTACTACTCTACTCTACTCTACTACTCTACTCCTCTACTCCTCTACTCTACTCTACTCTACTACTCTACTCTACTCTACTCTACTACCCTACTCTACTACCCTACTCTACTCTACTCTACTACTCTACTCTACTACCCTACTCTACTCTACTCTATTCTACTCTACTACTCTACTCTACTACTCTACTCTACTCTACTACTCTGCTCTACTCTACCCTACTACTCTACTCTGCTCTACTCTACTCTACTCTACTACTCTACTCTACTCTACTACTCTACTCTACTACTCTACTCTACTCTACTCTACTCTACTACTATACTCTACTACTCTACTCTACTACCCTACTCTACTCTACTCTACTATACTCTACTACTCTACTACTCTACTCTACTACTCTACTCTACTATACTCTACTCTACCCTACTACTCTACTATACTCTACTCTACCCTACTACTCTACTCTACTTTACTACTCTACTCTACTCTACAATACTCTACTCTACTCTACTACCCTACTCTACTCTGCTCTGCTCTGCTCTACTCTGCTCTACTCTACCATACTCTACTCTACTACCCTACTCTACCATACTCTACCATACTCTACCATACTCTACTCTACTCTACCATACTCTACCGTACTCTACTCTACTACTCTACCATACTCTACCATACTCTACTCTACCATACTCTACCATACTCTACTCTACTCTACCATACTCTACTCACCCTACTCCATCATACTCTGCCATACTCTACTCTACCATACTCTACCCTACTCTACCATACTCTACTCTACCATACTCTACTCTACCCTACTCTACCATACTCTACTCTACCCTACTCTACTACTCTACTCTACCCTACTCTACTCTACCCTACCCTACTCTACTCTACTACTCTACTCTACTCTACTCTACTACCCTACTCTACTCTACTCTACTACTCTACTCTACTACACTCTACTACTCTGCTCTACTCTACCCTACTACTCTACTCTGCTCTACTCTACTCTACTACTCTACTCTACTCTACTACTCTACTCTACTACTCTACTCTACTCTACTACTCTACTCTACTCTACTCTACTCTACACTCTACTACTCTACTCTACTCTACTCTACTACTCTACTCTACTCTACTACCCTACTCTACTCTACTCTACTACTCTACTCTACTCTACTCTACTCTACTACTCTACTCTACTACTCTGCTCTACTCTACCCTACTACTCTACTCTGCTCTACTCTACTCTACTACTCTACTCTACTCTACTACTCTACTCTACTCTACTCTACTACTCTACTCTACTCTACTCTACTACCCTACTCTACTCTACTCTACTATACTCTACTACTCTACTACACTACTCTACTCTACTACTCTACTCTACTATACTCTACTCTACCCTACTACTCTACTATACTCTACTCTACCCTACTACTCTACTCTACTTTACTACTCTACTCTACTCTACCATACTCTACTCTACTCTACTACCCTACTCTACTCTGCTCTGCTCTGCTCTGCTCTACTCTGCTCTACTCTGCTCTACTCTACCATACTCTACTCTACTACCCTACTCTACCATACTCTACCATACTCTACCATACTCTACTCTACTCTACCATACTCTACCGTACTCTACTCTACTACTCTACCATACTCTACCATACTCTACTCTACCATACTCTACCATACTCTACTCTACTCTACCATACTCTACTCACCCTACTCCATCATACTCTGCCATACTCTACTCTACCATACTCTACCCTACTCTACCATACTCTACTCTACTCTACCATACTCTACTCTACCCTACTCTACCATACTCTACTCTACTCTACCATACTCTACTCTACCCTACTCTACCATACTCTACTCTACCCTACTCTACTCTACCCTACTCTACTCTACTCTACCCTACTCTACTCTACTCTACTCTACTCTACCCTACTCTACTCTACTCTACTCTTCTCTACTCTACACTACTCTACTCTACCATACTCTACTCTACCATACTCTACTCTACCATACTCTACTCTACCCTACTCCACCATACCCTGCCATACTCTACTCTACCATACTCTACCCTACTCTACCATACTCTACTCTACTCTACCATACTCTACTCTACTACTCTACTCTACCCTACTCTACCCTACTCTACCCTACTCTACTCTACTACTCTACTCTACCCTACTCTACTCTACTCTACCCTACTCTACCCTACTCTACTCTACACTACTCTACTCTATTCTACTCTATTCTACTCTACTCTACCATACTCTACCCTACTCTACTCTACTCTTTTCTACTCTACTCTACCATACTCTACTCCACCATACTCTACTCTTCCATACTCTACTCTACCATACTCTACTCTACTCTACTCTGCTACTCTACTCTACCCTACTCTACTCTACCCTACTCTACTCTACCCTACTCTACCATACTCTACCATACTCTACTCTACCCTACTCTACTCTACTCTACCCTACTCTACCCTACTACTCTACTCTACCCTACTCTACCCTACTCTACCATACTCTACCATACTCTACTCTATTCTACTCTATTCTACTCTACTCTACCATACTCTACCCTACTCTACCCTACTCTACTCTACCATACTCTACTCTACTCTACCATACTCTACTCTACCCTACTCTACTCTACCCTTCTCTACTCTACCATACTCTACTCTACTCTAACCTACTCTACTCTACTCTACCCTACTCTACCCTACTCTACCCTACTCTACTCTACTACTCTACTCTACCCTACCCTACTCTACTCTACTCTACTCTACCATACTCTACTCTACTCTACCCTACTCTACCATACTCTACTCTACTCTACCATACTCTACTCTACCCTACTCTACCCTACTCTACCCTACTCTACTCTACCATACTCTACTCTACTCTACTCTACTACTCTACTCTACTCTACTCTACCATACTCTACTCTACTCTACCATACTCTACTCTACTCTACTACTCTACCCTACTCTACTCTACCCTACCCTACTCTACTCTACTCTACCATACTCTACTCTACTCTACCCTACTCTACCATACTCTACTCTACCATACCCTACTCTACTCTACCATACTCTACTCTACCCTACTCTACTCTACCCTACTCTACTCTACTCTACTCTACTACTCTACCCTATTCTACTCTACTCTACCCTACTCTACTCTACTCTACTCTACTCTACTCTACTCTACCCTACTCTACTCTACTCTACTCTACCATACTCTACTCTACCCTACTCTACCCTACTCTACCATACTCTACTCTACTCTACTCTACCATACTCTACTCTACTCTACTACTCTACCCTACTCTACTCTACCCTACCCTACTCTACTCTACTCTACCATACTCTACCCTACTCTACTCTACCCTACTCTACCATACTCTACCATACCCTACTCTACTCTACCCTACTCTACTCTACTCTACCATACTCTACTCTACCTTACTCTACTCTACTCTACTCTACCCTACTCTACTCTACTCTACCCTACCCTACTCTACTCTACTCTACTCTACTCTACTCTACTCTACTACTCTACCCTACTCTACTCTACTCTACTCTACCATACTCTACTCTACTCTACTCTACTCTACTACTCTACTCTACCCTACTCTACTCTACCATACTCTACTCTACCATACTCTACCATACTCTACCCTACTCTACCCTACTCTCTCCTCTTCTCTCCAGGCCATACAGACTGTGAGTGGTTGGTGACATCAGAGGAGGGTTATGGTATTGAGTTGACCTTTACGACCTTTGAGGTGGAGGAGGAGGCAGACTGTGGTTATGACTACATAGAGCTGTATGATGGTTATGACTCTAACTCACACAGACTGGGACAGTTCTGTGGTTCTGGGGTAAGGATGGGGGGTAGAGGGTGGAGGCGTGTGTGTGTGTGCAACCCCACACTATAATCATACTTCCCCATGTTTATTTGGGGGTCAATGAATGCTATTGTCAAAGAGCTCTAATTTGATTTGTCCACAGAACATTTCCCCAGGATTTAGGCTCGTTTAGGTGGGTTTTTGAGAAGTTCCATCAGGTTTTCTTGTCTCCTTCAGCAGGGGGTTCTGAAGTGTTCTGTGTGTTCTGAAGTGAAACCCTCCCTACAATGAAACATGGGGAGGTTTGATAATGCTGTGGGGTTGATTTGCTGCCGTGACCGTGTGTAAGACATCATGAAATCAGCAGATTATCAGCTGTTTTGGAATCCTACTGTATATTCAACCCAGTGTCCAGAAACTGTGTTTCTGTTGAAGGTTGTGGGTTTTCCAGCCGGACAAAGACTACATTCACACATAAAACAACTGTAATGTGTGGATACTTTTTCTACTGTACAGTATGTTATTATCTATTGTTATCTCCATCCTGAATCCTCTCACCTCTCCATTACCCTCTCTGTTCTCTCTCTCTCTCTCTCTCTCTCATCCGTCTCTCTCTCTCTCTCTCTCTCTCTCTCTCTCTCTCTCTCCCCCCCAGCCCAGAGAGGAGATCTACTCTGCGGGCGATGCTTTGCTGATCCGTTTCCATAGCGATGACACCATCAGTAAGAAGGGGTTCCACATCCGCTACACCAGCACCCAGTTCCAGCAGAACCTTCACACCAGGAAGTGATGTCACAACACCCTGACCCCTAGCCTCACTGTGCCGACAAGACAACCACAGGCACCTTCCTCCTCTGACTGACAGACGCCAAACACACCCACAAACACACCCACACACTGTGTGAGGAGAGGAGTAAGTGTGGGTGAGAACCAGAGGAGTCTCTTAACAGGGGAGCTTCTAGAACTCTGAGGACTACATGTGAAGAAACTGGATCACAGCTTCACACTGGAACTGGATTAATGGAACCGCATTAACAACTGGGACTTGCTTAAATACTGAAACTTGCTTAAATACTGAAACTGGATTAAATATTAAAACTGGATTAAATACTGAAACTGGATTAAACACCAAAACTGGATTAAATACCAAAACTGGGTTAAATACTGGAACTGGAGTATGAACAGGAACTTGATTTAATACTGGAATTGGAGGATGAACTGAAACTGGGTTAAATACTGGAATTTGAGTATAAACAAGAGCTGGATTATGAACGGATCTAACATGGACCAGTCCTACATGCAGAGAGCCTGCGAGTAGCTTCTTGACTGGCTTGCTGGCTGGCTGACTGTTTTACTGGCTCTTTGGCTGGCTGACTGACTCATTGACTATTTGACTGATGGGCTGTCTGATTGGCTGGCTGACTGATTGACTGACTGATTGATTGACTGACAGTGGTGAGAGAACCATGAGGCAACGTTGAGACAACGTTATACAAACTGAGAGACAATATCCTGATAACCTTTTGACAACTTCCTGTTTAGGCAATGTTCAGACAACATTCAGACAACCCTATACAAACTGAGAGACAACATTCAGACAATGGTCAGACAACTTTCAGTGCTGACAACGTACTTACAACGTTGAGGTTTGACAAAGTCCTGACAATGCCCTGATAACGTTCTGTTCAGAAAACATTCAGTTCAGACAACTTTATACAAAACTGAGAGACAATGTCTTTCTGACAACGTTCTGACACTGTTCTGTTCCGACAACATTCAGACAGCATTATACAAATTGACAGACAACGTTCTTCTGAAAATGTCCTGACAACGTTGGGGTTTGACAGAACTAATCCTGTGGAACAACTAATATTGCCTTAGAACCAAATGTTTATTCTTGCACATGATGAGTCTCTCTGTCGATACATGAGTTGTTTTTTGTTTGTTTGAAAGATGAATTGTAAAGAAAGACCAAACAGAAGTGTTGGTGTGTGTGTGAAGGGTTGTCTCATTACTGTATGTGCCAAGCTCCTGGTGGTTCTGTCGCTCTGTACGATCTGTCTAGCCGCTCTCTTCCATGTTTGTAGTTCTGTTCTATCATATCTCCTTCATGTTTGTAGTTCTATGAATCAAAATGGCTTCCTCTATGCTAAGTCATTAAAACTACACACAGGTCAAAGAAAACTGGTACGTGTTGTAAATGATACTGATGATACAGTATTAACAATGTAATGATCACTGTGTCTGTGTGTGTCTGTGTGTCTGTGTCTGTGTGTATGTGTGTCTGTTTGTCTGTGTGTATGTGTGTATGTGTCTGTGTGTCTGTGTGTCTGTGTGTATGTGTGTCTGTGTCTGTGTGTCTGTGTGTCTGTGTGTATTGTGGTGGCCAGAAGGAAACACAGTCCTCCACAACACAGCACGGTCACCTGCAGCACCATGGAGAGCACCATCAGAGGAGGACACAAGGTCTGGGCTAAACAGTGTTCAGGACCAAGGACAGCTCCAACACAGGTGTGCACCATTTTCCCTCTGACAGGGTGCCTCAGCTGCAGGCTGTTGGACCCAATTAGCAGCCACTTAAAAAGAGAACAAGGAAGCCACAGTAGAGAGAGCAGGATGAGAAGAGAGCAGGCACAGGGAGTTGGATGTACCCCAGCCCAGGCGTGGACCAGTCATAACATGACCACCCTCTTGAAGATAGAGGCCTAGTTGACAACGTGAGTAAAATGGATCACCTAAACTAATCCTACACCTCTTCTTGCCTCCCTTCCAGAAATAGACTGAGGCATCAAGGAGCAACCTGAGAAAGAGGAATTACCTGAGTTACCGTTCTCTCCCTTCCCCCTTTCCCCTGCTTTATGGAAAATAAAGAAACATAAGTTTTGCTCCACTAAAACGCTGCCCAGTGAATGATTTCCTTCAACCTCCAGAGTTTAACCCTCCCAGTCTTGTGTATGGAGGTTACATATGGTGGAGAATGCAGGCAGCAGTGAAACCTCGCTTTGGATACAGACAGTGAAGAGAAACAACAAGAAAATGGAGGAAGCCCTGACCGCCATTCTGCAGGCCCAAACCACTCTGAATGCAGCAGTCACCGAGCTCTGCCGAAGGACTGAGGCACACGGTAGGAGACCCCAAGATTATCTGACTAAAATGACTAGAGAAGATGATGTTGAAACCTACCTCGATATCTTTGAAAAAACGGCCCACAGAGAGGGATGGCCCAGGGCAGACTGGGCGAACCTGATACTCCCTCTTCTAACTGGGGAAGCCCAGAAGGCCTGCCGTGACCTCACCGTTCATGAGGCAACAAATTATGAAGTGGTCAAGAGATCGATCCTCGCCCAATATGGGCTCAGCCTGCCTGCCAAGGCCCAGCGTGTCCATAGCTGGGAATACCATTCATCACTTCCAGCACGGGCTCAAGTAACCACGTTAACCCGCATGGTGAGAAGCTGGCTAGAGGAAGGAGATGGGCCACCTGCTGTAGCAAGAGTAGCGATTGATCGATGCACACGTGGCCTGCCTGCAGATGCAAAAAAAATATGTGGCTCAACAAGGACCACAAAGCGTAGATGCCTTGATTGCACTCCTAGAAAACCACCAGGTGACTGTGAGCCTGCTGAAACCTGAAGTACCCAAAAACCCCTCTTGGAAACAGAGTCAAGAGCGAGAGCCTCTTAAGAAGCACCCCGCAG
Source organism: Thymallus thymallus (assembly GCA_023634145.1). Taxonomy (NCBI): domain Eukaryota; kingdom Metazoa; phylum Chordata; class Actinopteri; order Salmoniformes; family Salmonidae; genus Thymallus; species Thymallus thymallus. The sequence goes on from JAKYLM010000070.1 coordinate 382,880, forward strand.
CAGTCCAAGCAAGACCCCTAAAGACCCAAGGAAACTGGAAAGGGGAAAGGCCTCTGCGAAATCCTGCTCCATTCCGATGCTTCACGTGTGGGAGGGAGGGACACCTGGCCCGGGATTGCCCAGGCCGAGAGGAGCTAATGCCCACGGCCAGTACCTCGGAATCAAGGTTCCCATGCCATTTCCTTACCACTTGCTGGGCTCATGAGGGGGCGGCCGCCCCTAAAGTCCCTGTTAAGATTGGGAGCAAAGACACAGAAGCCCTCATAGACTCAGGCAGTATGGTAACACTAATCCGACCAGAGTTTGTAGGGCCAAACAGGGGAAGAGAGATCTCTGTGTCCTGTATCCATGGGGACACCAGGAACTACCCCACTGCAGAATTCAGCATGGTCACCCCACGGGGGCAATTCCGAGTACGAGCAGGGGTCGTGGATCACCTGCCAGTCCCGGTCCTGGTCGGCCGGGACTGTCAAGCATTTTCTGCCTACTGGACAAACCGAGCTACCGAGGGGAAGAGACCTACTCGGCGCAGAAGAAGAGACCGTCTAACCAATGCCGGGACCACAGATGCAACCAGCCCTGAAGAGCCCCTCAATGGGGATAGAGGTGAGGAACCTCACTCTGACTCCACTGCCACTGCATCAGAAGATCCCGAAGGTGTACAGATTCGTGACGACATAGAATCCCATGAAGTATTTTCAGAATTTCCCCCGGCAGAAACCCTCCAGGGAGAAAGGCTGGGACGGTTCGGCACTGCTCAACTGCAAGACCCGGTACTGAGCCAAGCATGGGGGAATGTCCAGGTGGTCGAGGGCCAGCCACGAGTTGGGGTGAGTAGACTCACTTATCCCCATTTTATGATCAAAAACAGATTGTTGTATAGAGTGGATCAGCGAAGGGGTGAAATTATAGACCAGTTGTTGGTCCCCAAGCCCTATGCCACTAAGGTGTTGTATTTAGCTCACACTCACTTGCTAGGGGGCCATTTGGGGGCAGAAAAGACCTATGAAAGGATCCTCACGCGTTTCTATTGGCCCGGGGTCAAAAAGGCAGTCGAAGATTATTGTCGTCACTGTTCTGAATGTCAACGCAACAGCCCCAAGATAACATACAGAAACCCCCTTATCCCTCTGCCAATCATTGAGACCCCTTTCAGCAGGATTGCACTGGACATTGTGGGACCGCTGCCAAAATCGAACAGTGGACACCGATACATTCTAGTCATCCTTGACTATGCCACCCGATTCCCAGAGGCCATACCTCTCCGAGCAGCAACCTCAAAGGCCGTGGCCAGAGAACTGGTCCAACTCTTCAGCTGGGTGGGGATAGCAGACGAGATCCTTACTGACCAAGGCTCGTGCTTCATGTCTACGGTAATGAAAGAGACCTGCCGACAACTGAAGGTGAAACAACTCAAAACCTCCATATACCACCCCCAGACTGATGGGCTGGTAGAGAGGTTTAACAAAACCCTTAAACAAATGTTAAAGAAAGTGATTGACATTGATGGAAAAAATTGGGATCAACTGTTACCATATGTCCTGTTCTCTATTCGAGAAGTCCCACAGAGCTCCACTGGCTTCTCGCCCTTTGAACTCCTCTATGGGAGGCGACCGCGAGGGATTCTGGACCTCGCTAAAGAGAGTTGGGAACAGCAGCCATCACCCCACCGCACCGTCATTGAGCATGTTGAACAGATGCATGACCGAATGGCAAGGATCTGGCCAGTTGTAAGGGAACACATGCAACAGGCCCAACAACAGCAGGCCAAAATATACAACAGGGGGGCCAAGATTAGAGATTTTCATCCTGGAGAAAAGGTATTAGTTCTAGTCCCATCCAACGAGTGCAAATTCCTGGCCAAGTGGCTGGGACCCTATGAGATTGTAGAGCGGATGGGCCCAGTCAACTACAGAGTACGCCAACCCGGCCGAAGGAAAGGCCAGCAAATCTACCATATAAACCTTCTGAAATCATGGCATGAACCTATCACCCCTCCAAGCGATGTACTCACAGCCAGTGTCACTTCTCCTACAACCCCGCAGGTAAAGATGGGTGAACAGCTCTCGCCTAGGCAAAAGCAGGAGTTACGAGAACTTCTGTGGCGAAACCGTGACGTCTTCTCTGATCTGCCTGGACGGACCTCCCTTATAACCCATGATATAGTAACAGAACCAGGGAAGGTTGTTAGACTTCGACCTTACAGGATCCCAGAAGCAAAAAGGGCAGCCATCCGAGCGGAAGTAAAGAAAATGCTTGAACTAGGGGTTGTAGAGGAATCCCAAAGTGCATGGTCAAGTCCTATCGTCCTAGTCCCAAAACCGGACGGGAGCACACGATTCTGTAACGACTACAGAAAAGTGAATGAAGTTTCCCAATTTGACGCTTACCCTATGCCAAGGATAGATGAGTTGATTGAGCGATTGGGCCCTGCAAGATTCATCACAACCCTGGACTTGACAAAAGGGTACTGGCAAGTACCTCTGACCCCCCAAGCCAGACCAAAAACCGCCTTCTCCACTCCTGAGGGGGCCTTTCAATACCGGGTTCTTCCTTTTGGGATCCATGGGGCACCAGCCACGTTTCAAAGACTCATGGATAGAGTCCTACGTCCACACCAGCAATATGCGGCTGCATATCTGGACGACATTGTTATCCATGACAGGAGTTGGGAGGAACATCTCCACCACCTAGACGCGGTCTTACAAGCACTACGGTCAGCGGCTCTCACAGCAAACCCAAACAAGTGTTCGCTTGCCCAAGAAGAGGCCAACTATCTAGGGTACACGGTTGGGAGAGGAAATGTGAAACCCCAACCTAACAAGATTGATTCCATACTCACCTGGCCCCGGCCTCAAACCAAGAAACAGGTAAGGACCTTCCTGGGGTTACTTGGTTACTACCGGACATTCATACCGGGCTTCGCCACAAAAGCAGCCCCCTTAACCGAATTGACCCGCAAGTACCTCCCAAACCAGGTGAGCTGGACCGAAGAAGCAGAACTGGCCTTCATCGAACTGAAGCAATCTCTCTGTTGTGAACCAGTCCTACAAGCCCCAAACTTCAACAAACCGTTTGTTCTACAAACAGATGCCTCTGAAGTAGGGGTTGGAGCGGTACTGTCTCAGTTTCAGGATGGTATGGAACACCCAGTCATGTTCATTAGCCGTAAGCTGCTGCCCAACGAGAAGAATTATGCCACAGTGGAAAAGGAATGTCTTGCTGTAAAATGGGCTATTGAAAAATTGAGATATTACCTGTTGGGTCGAAAGTTTATCTTAGTAACTGATCATGCCCCGCTTAAATGGATGTCTCAAAACAAAGGGAAAAATGCACGAATCACTCGCTGGTTTCTTCAGTTGCAGGACTTCCAGTTTAAAGTAGAACACCGGGCTGGGAACTCTCATGCAAATGCTGATGCCATGTCCAGGAGGCAGGACGGCTTTTGGGCGTGCGCTCCAAACAGGAGCTTGGAGCTGGAAAAGGGGGTATGTGGTGGCCAGAAGGAAACACAGTCCTCCACAACACAGCACGGTCACCTGCAGCACCATGGAGAGCACCATCAGAGGAGGACACAAGGTCTGGGCTAAACAGTGTTCAGGACCAAGGACAGCTCCAACACAGGTGTGCACCATTTTCCCTCTGACAGGGTGCCTCAGCTGCAGGCTGTTGGACCCAATTAGCAGCCACTTAAAAAGAGAACAAGGAAGCCACAGTAGAGAGAGCAGGATGAGAAGAGAGCAGGCACAGGGAGTTGGATGTACCCCAGCCCAGGCGTGGACCAGTCATAACATGACCACCCTCTTGAAGATAGAGGCCTAGTTGACAACGTGAGTAAAATGGATCACCTAAACTAATCCTACACCTCTTCTTGCCTCCCTTCCAGAAATAGACTGAGGCATCAAGGAGCAACCTGAGAAAGAGGAATTACCTGAGTTACCGTTCTCTCCCTTCCCCCTTTCCCCTGCTTTATGGAAAATAAAGAAACATAAGTTTTGCTCCACTAAAACGCTGCCCAGTGAATGATTTCCTTCAACCTCCAGAGTTTAACCCTCCCAGTCTTGTGTATGGAGGTTACAGTATGTGTGTCTGTGTGTCTGTGTGTCTGTGTGTCTGTGTGTATGTGTCTGTGTGTCTGTGTGTCTGTGTGTCTGTGTGTCTGTGTGTCTGTGTGTCTGTGTGTCTGTGTGTCTGTGTGTATGTGTGTCTGTGTGTCTCTGTGTCTCTGTGTCTGTGTGTCTCTGTGTCTCTGTGTATGTGTGTCTGTGTGTCTGTGTGTATGTGTGTATGTGTGTCTGTGTGTCTGTGTGTCTGTGTGTCTCTGTGTCTCTGTGTCTGTGTGTCTGTGTGTATGTGTGTCTGTGTGTATGTGTGTATGTGTGTCTGTGTGTCTGTGTGTCTGTGTGTATGTGTGTATGTGTGGGTAGAGTCCAGTGTGTGTGCATAGGTCAGGCTGATGGGTAGAAGCTGTTCACCAGGCTGATGGGTAGAAGCTGTTCACCAGGCTGATGGGTAGAAGCTGTTCACCAGGCTGATGGGTAGAAGCTGTTCACCAGGCTGATGGGTAGAAGCTGTTCACCAGGCTGATGGGTAGAAGCTGTTCACCAGGCTGATGGGTAGAAGCTGTTCACCAGGCTGATGGGTAGAAGCTGTTCACCAGGCTGATGGGTAGAAGCTGTTCACCAGGCTGATGGGTAGAAGCTGTTCACCAGGCTGATGGGTAGAAGCTGTTCACCAGGCTGATGGGTAGAAGCTGTTCACCAGGCTGATTGGTAGAAGCTGTTCACCAGGCTGATGGGTAGAAGCTGTTCACCAGGCTGATGGCTTGTCGTGCGTTTTTCACGAATCTTGGTGTGTGTTACTTTCTCAATGATGTGGATAACCGGCTCCACTACATCCGTTTCCTGTAGTCCACAATCAGCTCCTTTGTCCTGCTGACCATGAGAGAGAGGATTTAGTCTTGGCACCACACTGCCAGGTCTCTAACCTCCTCCCTATAGGCTGTCTCATCGTTGTCTGAGATCAACCCTACCCCCATTGTGTCGTCAGCAAACATGGTGTTGGAGTCGTGCTTCGTCACACAGTCGTGGATGAACAGGGAGTACAGGAGGGGGCTAAGCACGCACCCTTGAGGGGCCCCCGTGTTGAGGGTCACCGTGGCGGATGTGTTGTTGCCTAACCTCACCACCTGGGGAGGCCTATCAGGAAGTCTTATTAATATGATATAGGACTGAATGATATGACCTGCTCCTCCCTCTTATTAATATGATATAGGACTGAATGATATGACCTGCTCCTCCCTCTTATTAATATGATATAGGACTGAATGATATGACCTGCTCCTCCCTCTTATTAATATGATATAGGACTGAATGATATGACCTGCTCCTCCTTACATACAGTATATCAACCTAGAGATGAAGATCCCACTAGCACACACACACACACACACACACACACACACACACACACAGACACACACAGACACACACACACACACACACACACAGACACAGAGACAGAGAGTACATGGAGAAGGTACAGAGAGACAGAGACAGAGAGTACATGGAGAAGGTACAGAGACAGAGACAGAGACAGAGAGTACATGGAGAAGGTACAGAGAGACAGAGACAGAGAGTACATGGAGAAGGTACAGAGAGACAGAGACAGAGAGTACATGGAGAAGGTACAGAGAGACAGAGACAGAGAGTACATGGAGAAGGTACAGAGAGACAGAGACAGAGAGTACATGGAGAAGGTACAGAGAGACAGAGAGTACATGGAGAAGGTACAGAGAGACAGAGACAGAGAGTACATGGAGAAGGTACAGAGAGACAGAGACAGAGAGTACATGGAGAAGGTACAGAGAGAGAGATGCAGGATAAAGTGTCTTATCTTTATTGATGAATGAATCAGTCTCTCCTGCTGTTCCGCTGATGGCCCCACGGTGGTGCTGTTACACTAGTCACATCTCTTCTCACTGTCAGAATTAAACATCTAAATATAATGAGAGTCTGAGAGGGAGGGAGGGAGGGAGGGAGGGAGGTAACTTACAGAGTTTAAATCATGGTTTGTTTTTTTGCAGAAATGCCTTCTGGAACATGTGGACTTTCATTGTCCTTAACAACAAACCCAGATACACTCCTACTGTGTTGGAGCAGCCAGTCCAGATACACTCCTACTGTGTTGGAGCAGCCAGTCCAGATACACTCCTACTGTGTTGGAGCAGCCAGTCCAGATACACTCCTACTGTGTTGGAGCAGCCAGTCCAGATACACTCCTACTGTGTTGGAGCAGCCAGTCCAGATACACTCCTACAGTACTAACCTATATAGTACAGTACCTATGTTACTAGTACAGTACTAACCTATATAGTACAGTACCTATGTTACTAGTACAGTACTAACCTATATAGTACAGTACCTATGTTACTAGTACAGTACTAACCTATATAGTACAGTACCTATGTTACTAGTACAGTACTAACCTATATAGTACAGTACTAACCTATATAGTACAGTACCTATGTTACTAGTTACTAGTACAGTACTAACCTATATAGTACAGTACCTATGTTACTAGTTAGTAGTACAGTACTAACCTGTATAGTACATAGACAGGCAGGCAGGCAGACAGACAGGCATACAGATAGCCACAGTCAGGCAGACAGACAGTCAGGCAGACAGATAGCCACAGTCAGGCAGACAGACAGACAGACAGGCAGACAGATAGCCACAGACAGTCAGACAGACAGACAGACAGGCATACAGATAGCCACAGGTAGGCAGGCAGACAGACAGATATACAGACATACTTGTCTTTGACCAATATAGTTTTTTATTCCAGTACATCATATACACTAAAAACAATGCTCCTAAAAACATAGACCTTAGTAGTGCACTAGAAATGGAATAGTGTGTCCTAATGGAAAAACACTATCTTTTCACCAGCTGTGTGTCTGTGTGTGTGTGTGTCTGTGTGTGTGTGTGTGTGTGTGTGTGTGTCTGTGTGTGTGTGTGTGTGTGTGTGGTGTGTGTGTGTGTGTGTGTGTGTCTGTGTGTGTGTGTGTGGTGTGTGTGGTGTGTGTGTGTGTCTGTGTGTGTGTGTGTGGTGTGTGTGGTGTGTGTGGTGTGTGTGTGTGTGTGTGTGTGTGTGTGTGTGTGTGTGTGTGTGTGTGTGTGTGGTGTGTGTCTGTGTGTGTGTGTGTGTGTGTGTGTGTCTGTGTGTGTGTGTGTGTGTGTGTGTGTGTGTGTGGTGTGTGTCTGTGTGTGTCTGTGTGTGTGTGTGTGTGTGTGTGTGTGTGTGTGTGTGTGTGTGGTGTGTGTGTGTGTGTGTGTGTGTGGTGTGTGTGTGTGTGTGTGTGTGTGTGTGTGTGTGTGTGTGTGTGGTGTGTGTCTGTGTGTGTCTGTGTGTGTGTGTGTGTGTGTGTGTGTGTGTGTGTGTGGTGTGTGTGTGTGTGTGTGTGTGTGTGTGTGGTGTGTGTGTGTGTGTCTGTGTGTGTGTGTGTGTCTGTGTCTGTGTCTGTGTCTGTGTCTGTGTCTGTGTGTGTGTGTGTGTGTGTGTGTGTGTGTGTGTGTGTGTGTGTGTGTCTGTGTGTCTGTGTGTGTGTGTGTGTGTGTGTGTGTGTGTGTGTCTGTGTGTGTGTGTGTCTGTGTGTGTGTGTGTGTGTGTGTGTGTGTGTGTGTGTGTGTGTGTGTGTGTGTGTCTGTGTGTGTCTGTGTGTGTCTGTGTGTGTCTGTGTGTGTGTGTGTGTGTGTGTGTGTGTGTGTGTGTGTGTGTGTGTGTGTGTCTGTGTCTGTGTGTGTGTGTGTGTGTGTGTGTGTGTGTGTGTGTGTGTGTGTGTGTGTGTGTGTGTGTGTGTCTGTGTGTGTGTCTCTGTGTGTGTGTGTGTCTGTGTGTGTCTGTGTCTGTGTCTGTGTCTGTGTCTGTGTCTGTGTGTGTGTGTGTGTGTGTGTGTGTGTGTGGTGTGTGTGTGTGTGTGTGTGTCTGTGTGTGTGTGTGTGTGTGTGTGTGTGTGTGTCTGTGTGTCTGTGTGTGTGTGTCTGTGTGTGTGTGTGTCTGTGTCTGTGTGTGTGTGTGTGTGTGTGTGTGTGTGTGTGTGTGTGTGTGTGTCTGTGTGTGTGTGTGTCTGTGTGTGTGTGTGTGGTGTGTGTGTGTCTGTGTGTCTGTGTGTGTGTGTGTGTGTGTGTCTGTGTGTGTGTGTCTGTGTGTGTGTGTGTGTGTGTCTGTGTGTGTGTGTCTGTGTGTGTGTGTCTGTGTGTGTGTGTGTGTGTGGTGTGTGTGTGTCTGTGTGTGTGTGTGTGTCTGTGTGTGTGTGTGTGTGTGTGTGTGTGTGTGTGTGTGTGTGTCTGTGTGTGTGTGTGTGTGTGTGTGTGTGTGTGTGTCTGTGTGTGTGTGTGTGTGTGTGTGTGTCTGTGTGTGTGTGTGTGTGTGTGTGTGTGTCTGTGTGTGTGTGTGTGTGTGTGTGTGTGTGTGTGTGTGTGTGTGTGTCTGTGTGTGTGTGTGTGTGTGTGTGTGTGTGTGTGTGTCTGTGTGTGTGTGTGTCTGTGTCTGTGTCTGTGTGTGTGTGTGTGTGGTGTGTGTGTGTGTGGTGTGTGTGTGTGTGTGTGTGTGTCTGTGTGTGTGTGTGTGTGTGTGTGTGTGTGTCTGTGTGTGTCTGTGTGTGTGTGTCTGTGTGTGTGTGTGTGTGTGTGTCTGTGTGTGTGTGTCTGTGTGTGTGTGTGTCTGTGTCTGTGTGTCTGTGTGTGTGTGTCTGTGTGTGTGTGTGTGTGTGGTGTGTGTGTGTCTGTGTGTGTGTGTGTGTCTGTGTGTGTGTGTGTGGTGTGTGTGTGTCTGTGTGTGTGTGTGTGTCTGTGTGTGTGTGTGTGTGTCTGTGTGTGTGTGTGTGTCTGTGTGTGTGTGTGTGTGTCTGTGTGTGTGTGTGTGTCTGTGTGTGTGTCTGTGTGTGTGTGTGTGTCTGTGTGTGTGTCTGTGTGTGTGTGTGTGTGTGTGTGTCTGTGTGTGTGTGTGTGTGGTGTGTGTGTGTGTGTGTGTGTGTGTGTGTGTGTGTGTCTGTGTGTGTGTGTCTGTGTGTGTGTGTGTGTGTGTGTGTGTGTGGTGTGTGTGTGTGTGTGTGTGTGTGTGTGTGTGTGTGTGTGTGTGTGTGTGTGTGTGTGTGTGTGTCTGTGTGTCTGTGTGTGTGTGTCTGTGTGTGTCTGTGTGTGTGTGTGTGTGTGTGTGTGTGGTGTGTGTGTGTGTCTGTGTGTGTCTGTGTGTGTGTGTGTGTGTGTGTCTGTGTGTGTGTGTGTGTGTGTGTGTGTCTGTGTGTGTGTGTGTGTGTGTCTGTGTCTGTGTGTGTGTGTGTGTGTGTGTGTGTGTGTGTCTGTGTGTGTGTGTGTCTGTGTGTGTGTGTGTGTGTGTGGTGTGTGTGTGTCTGTGTGTGTGTGTGTGTCTGTGTGTGTGTGTGTGTGTGTCTGTGTGTGTGTGTGTGTGTGTGTGTCTGTGTGTGTGTGTGTGTGTGTGTGTGTGTGTGTGTGGTGTGTGTGTGTCTGTGTGTGTCTGTGTGTGTGTGTGTGTGTGTGTGTGTGTGTGTGTGTGTGTGTCTGTGTGTGTGTGTGTGTGTGTGTGTCTGTGTGTGTGTGTGTGTGTCTGTGTGTGTGTGTGTGTGTGGTGTGGTGTGTGTCTGTGTCTGTGTCTGTGTCTGTGTGTGTGTGTGTGTATGTGTGTGTGTGTGTGTGTGTTAAACTATGACATTATAATATAAATGAAACATTTGAAACATTTAAATCTTATAATTTGTACTCCAAGCCAGACGCTGTAACATCCCCATCTAGGCTTTAGATTATATTCCACTGAACCAAGAGGACAAGTTACAAGACTGAACCAACAGGTCCTCTGTCGGCCAAATGACACCCTCTTTCCTTGTCACCCTGTTCCTATGGGCTCAGTGCACTATATAGGGAATATAGTGACATTTGGGATTCAGATCTTGTGCATTTTTAGAAGCAGTGCAATATGAAAATAGTTTGGACTTCATATTTTGTTCCATACTGTTAATTCTCCACATGAATTTGTCCATCTGGGTAATTAGTGTTGAAGTTAGACTGTATGGGCCCTGGTCTAAAGTAGTGCACTACTTGGTGACCAGGGTGGCATTTGGGACTCATGTTTAATCTCTACGTAATGTCTAATCAAACAACGACCAGAGGGAGTTGCCATTTGAGACGTATCCAGAGAGAGAGAAATGTCTTTAGTCTGTTAGTGGTGTAGAGGTCGCCTAGCAACGTGCAGAGTGATGGTGTTATGACAGATATCTTTCCTCTCTGTCATAGTCATCCTCATCTTCATCATCGACCTGTGACTGGTCGCTCAGGACGAAGGCATCATCTTCATCATCGTCATTGTCGTCGTCAGAGAAGAGAGAGTCTCCGCTGCCCTGGTCTCCAGATGATTCCAACACCACCCCTACAGAACACAGGAAGTAACTACTGTTAAACACCACCCCTACAGAACACAGGAAGGAACTACTGTTATCTTGGGCTCCCAAGTGGTTCAGTGGTCTAAGACACTGTATCTCAGTGCAAGAGGCGTCACTACAGACAACCTGGTTAAAATCCAGACTGTATCACAACCGGTCATGATTGGGCGGCACATAATTGGCCCAGCGTCGTCAGAGTTTGGCCGGTGTAGGCCGTCATTTAAATAAGAATTTGTTCTTAACTGACTTGCCTAGTAAAATAAAAAAATATAAATAAAATGAACGTGTGCCTTTTTTAAATGGATGTAGTTCTGTCCTTGAGCTGTTCTTGTCTATTAATGTTCTGTATTATGTCGCGTTTCATGTTCTGTGTGGAACCCAGGAACAGTAGCTGCTGCTATAGCAACAAATAGTCGGGATCTGAATAAAATACCCAAAATCAGGTGAGGGCTTGGTTGATTGGTCAGTCAGTCAGCAACCACTAAGTCAGTCAATCAATCAATCAATCAATCAATCATGTTACGGTTAACTTTTTATCTGCATCAAACAATTAATCAGTCGGAAATGCTTTCCCCCAGAATGCTTAGCGTGGACCTACCACAGTCTGCTGCTCCGTGGGTCCGTGACCCTGCAACCTCATTGCCATAGCGATCGACACACCAACACTGGCCGCTGCTGCCGTGGCACTGGTGGGACCGGTAGTAGCCCTCTGCATCACACACTGGCAGGTACTGACCTAGCGGTTAGATGTCAGGGGTTAGAGAGGTCAGGGGTTAGAGAGGTCAGGGGTTAGAGAGGTCAGGGGTCAGAGAGGTCAGGGGTTATAGAGGTCAGGGGTTATAGAGAGAGGTTAGTGGTGTGTGTGTTGGGGACTCACCCAGTAGCTTCTCCCCAGCTTGTTTCTTGTTAATACTGGTCAGTTCAGACCAACAGGGGGAGTCTGGAGAGGAGCAATGCAACACATTATTCATTAGTGTACACCGTAGCACAACGGTTTGCAAACAGAAACAGAAGCCTGCAGCCAGCCAGAATAGACAGAAGAGGAAGCCGAGACAGCCGGCTGAATCATTTGTTGTGATCGGGGCGGGTCCCCTCTAGTCTGCTTGTTGCCCCGCCCTGCTTGGGGTGGTGCCTGATTAGACAACAAACACAGCTCATGTGGGAGAAGCAGGAACACCTGAAAGAGGGAACGCCCACTTGCACACACTTTGGGAAAACAGACCGAGACCTTGAAAAATAAATGCAATGGTTAACGTCTTGAGTCGTTCATCTTAGTTTGATACACCATCACTGAAGATCTCCAACAGCCCCAACCCCTGCCAGCCAGTCGCCCCAACCCCTGCCAGCCAGTCGCCCCAACCCCTGCCAGCCAGTCGCCCCAACCCCTGCCAGCCAGTCACACCAGCCAGCACACTGAAGATCTAATGACATCTTTAGTCATGTGTGTATGTGTGGTGTGTGTACCGTGGTGTGTGTACCGTGGTTCACCTGTGTGTGTGTATGTACCTTCTCACCTGTGTATCTCTGGAAGCAGGTGCACCACTCTGCGCTGGAGAGGAGGATTGTGTCGTGGTGTGTGTCACAGGAAGTGAAGAGTGCATCGGAGCAGCCTTCCTTCCTGTCCAGCCCCAGCCTGCTGAGCTCAGAATGGTCCAGCTGGAGGTC
>JAKYLM010000070.1:397500-440000 GCA_023634145.1 Thymallus thymallus
TATCTATAGTAGTTAGTTGTGTTAGCAGGGTGAATGATGATAGTATTATGTATCTATAGTAGTTAGTTGTGTTAGCAGGGTGAATGATGATAGTATTATGTATCTATAGTAGTTAGTTGTGTTAGCAGGGTGAATGATGATAGTATTATGTATCTATAGTAGTTAGTTGTGTTAGCAGGGTGAATGATGATAGTATTATGTATCTATAGTAGTTAGTTGTGTTAGCAGGGTGAATGATGATAGTAATATGTATCTATAGTAGTTAGTTGTGTTAGCAGGGTGAATGATGATAGTATTATGTATCTATAGTAGTTAGTTGTGTTAGCAGGGTGAATGATGATAGTATTATGTATCTATAGTAGTTAGTTGTGTTAGCAGGGTGAATGATGATAGTATTATGTATCTATAGTAGTTAGTTGTGTTAGCAGGGTGAATGATGATAGTATTATGTATCTATAGTAGTTAGTTGTGTTAGCAGGGTGAATGATGATAGTATTATGTATCTATAGTAGTTACTTGTGTTAGCAGGGTGAATGATGATAGTATTATTATCTATAGTAGTTAGTTGTGTTAGCAGGGTGAATGATGATAGTATTATGTATCTATAGTAGTTAGTTGTGTTAGCAGGGTGAATGATGATAGTATTATGTATCTATAGTAGTTAGTTGTGTTAGCAGGGTGAATGATGATAGTATTATGTATCTATAGTAGTTAGTTGTGTTAGCAGGGTGAATGATGATAGTATTATGTATCTATAGTAGTTAGTTGTGTTAGCAGGGTGAATGATGATAGTATTATGTATCTATAGTAGTTAGTTGTGTTAGCAGGGTGAATGATGATAGTATTATGTATCTATAGTAGTTAGTTGTGTTAGCAGGGTGAATGATGATAGTATTATGTATCTATAGTAGTTAGTTGTGTTAGCAGGGTGAATGATGATAGTATTATGTATCTATAGTAGTTAGTTGTGTTAGCAGGGTGAATGATGATAGTATTATTATCTATAGTAGTTAGTTGTGTTAGCAGGGTGAATGATGATAGTATTATTATCTATAGTAGTTAGTTGTGTTAGCAGGGTGAATGATGATAGTATTATTATCTATAGTAGTTAGTTGTGTTAGCAGGGTGAATGATGATAGTATTATTATCTATAGTAGTTAGTTGTGTTAGCAGGGTGAATGATGATAGTATTATGTATCTATAGTAGTTAGTTGTGTTAGCAGGGTGAATGATGATAGTATTATGTATCTATAGTAGTTAGTTGTGTTAGCAGGGTGAATGATGATAGTATTATGTATCTATAGTAGTTAGTTGTGTTAGCAGGGTGAATGATGATAGTATTATTATCTATAGTAGTTAGTTGTGTTAGCAGGGTGAATGATGATAGTATTATTATCTATAGTAGTTAGTTGTGTTAGCAGGGTGAATGATGATAGTATTATGTATCTATAGTAGTTAGTTGTGTTAGCAGGGTGAATGATGATAGTATTATGTATCTATAGTAGTTAGTTGTGTTAGCAGGGTGAATGATGATAGTATTATTATCTATAGTAGTTAGTTGTGTTAGCAGGGTGAATGATGATAGTATTATGTATCTATAGTAGTTAGTTGTGTTAGCAGGGTGAATGATGATAGTATTATGTATCTATAGTAGTTAGTTGTGTTAGCAGGGTGAATGATGATAGTATTATGTATCTATAGTAGTTAGTTGTGTTAGCAGGGTGAATGATGATAGTATTATTATCTATAGTAGTTAGTTGTGTTAGCAGGGTGAATGATGATAGTATTATGTATCTATAGTAGTTAGTTGTGTTAGCAGGGTGAATGATGATAGTATTATGTATCTATAGTAGTTAGTTGTGTTAGCAGGGTGAATGATGATAGTATTATGTATCTATAGTAGTTAGTTGTGTTAGCAGGGTGAATGATGATAGTATTATGTATCTATAGTAGTTAGTTGTGTTAGCAGGGTGAATGATGATAGTATTATGTATCTATAGTAGTTAGTTGTGTTAGCAGGGTGAATGATGATAGTATTATGTATCTATAGTAGTTAGTTGTGTTAGCAGGGTGAATGATGATAGTATTATTATCTATAGTAGTTAGTTGTGTTAGCAGGGTGAATGATGATAGTATTATGTATCTATAGTAGTTAGTTGTGTTAGCAGGGTGAATGATGATAGTATTATGTATCTATAGTAGTTAGTTGTGTTAGCAGGGTGAATGATGATAGTATTATGTATCTATAGTAGTTAGTTGTGTTAGCAGGGTGAATGATGATAGTATTATGTATCTATAGTAGTTAGTTGTGTTAGCAGGGTGAATGATGATAGTATTATGTATCTATAGTAGTTAGTTGTGTTAGCAGGGTGAATGATGATAGTATTATTATCTATAGTAGTTAGTTGTGTTAGCAGGGTGAATGATGATAGTATTATGTATCTATAGTAGTTAGTTGTGTTAGCAGGGTGAATGATGATAGTATTATTATCTATAGTAGTTAGTTGTGTTAGCAGGGTGAATGATGATTGTATTATTATCTATAGTAGTTAGTTGTGTTAGCAGGGTGAATGATGATAGTATTATTATCTATAGTAGTTAGTTGTGTTAGCAGGGTGAATGATGATAGTATTATGTATCTATAGTAGTTAGTTGTGTTAGCAGGGTGAATGATGATAGTATTATGTATCTATAGTAGTTAGTTGTGTTAGCAGGGTGAATGATGATAGTATTATGTATCTATAGTAGTTAGTTGTGTTAGCAGGGTGAATGATGATAGTATTATGTATCTATAGTAGTTAGTTGTGTTAGCAGGGTGAATGATGATAGTATTATGTATCTATAGTAGTTAGTTGTGTTAGCAGGGTGAATGATGATAGTATTATGTATCTATAGTAGTTAGTTGTGTTAGCAGGGTGAATGATGATAGTATTATGTATCTATAGTAGTTAGTTGTGTTAGCAGGGTGAATGATGATAGTATTATGTATCTATAGTAGTTAGTTGTGTTAGCAGGGTGAATGATGATAGTATTATGTATCTATAGTAGTTAGTTGTGTTAGCAGGGTGAATGATGATAGTATTATGTATCTATAGTAGTTAGTTGTGTTAGCAGGGTGAATGATGATAGTATTATTATCTATAGTAGTTAGTTGTGTTAGCAGGGTGAATGATGATAGTATTATGTATCTATAGTAGTTAGTTGTGTTAGCAGGGTGAATGATGATAGTATTATGTATCTATAGTAGTTAGTTGTGTTAGCAGGGTGAATGATGATAGTATTATGTATCTATAGTAGTTAGTTGTGTTAGCAGGGTGAATGATGATAGTATTATTATCTATAGTAGTTAGTTGTGTTAGCAGGGTGAATGATGATAGTATTATTATCTATGGTAGTTAGTTGTGTTAGCAGGGTGAATGATGATAGTATTATTATCTATAGTAGTTAGTTGTGTTAGCAGGGTGAATGATGATAGTATTATGTATCTATAGTAGTTAGTTGTGTTAGCAGGGTGAATGATGATAGTATTATGTATCTATAGTAGTTAGTTGTGTTAGCAGGGTGAATGATGATAGTATTATTATCTATAGTAGTTAGTTGTGTTAGCAGGGTGAATGATGATAGTATTATGTATCTATAGTAGTTAGTTGTGTTAGCAGGGTGAATGATGATAGTATTATTATCTATAGTAGTTAGTTGTGTTAGCAGGGTGAATGATGATAGTATTATTATCTATAGTAGTTAGTTGTGTTAGCAGGGTGAATGATGATAGTATTATTATCTATAGTAGTTAGTTGTGTTAGCAGGGTGAATGATGATAGTATTATTATCTATAGTAGTTAGTTGTGTTAGGTGTGTGTGTGTGTGTGTGTGTGTGTGAGGTGTGTGTGTGTGTGTGTGGTGTGTGTGTGTGTGTGTGTGTGTGTGTGTGTTAGGTGTGTGTGTGTGTGTGTGTGTGTGTGTGTGTGTGTGTGTGTGTGTGTGTGTGTGTGTGTGTGTGTGTGTGTGTGTGTGTGTGTGTGTGTGTGTGTGTGTGTGTGTGTGTGTGTGTGTGTGTGTGTGTGTGTGTGTGTGTGTGTGTGTGTGTGTGTGTTACCTTGGTTGAGTAGCTGTGTCCGTCAGTACCACAGACTGGAGAGGGATGAACTACTGGACAGGGTTTACATTTAGACCCTGGACTCAGAGACAGGCCTGACTCCTTCTCACTACACACACAGGATACATTGGAATCATGTGTCAGTACATGCTGTCCAGTCACAGCTGAACCAGAGTCCAGTAGTAACAGTGACAGTCAGAGTGTGTGTGTGTGTGTGTGTGTGTGGTACCTACCTGACTCTCCGCTGGCTAACACAGGTAGCAGTCTGGTCGTTTTCTGCAACACACACTTTGTGACGGCTACACTTGATCTTCAGACAGGGGTCTTTATCTGGGCCCAAACACACACACACACATGCAAGGACACACACACACACACACACGCAAGGACACACATACACATTCACACACATGCACACACACAACAAGGATTCAACTAGGATTTGTGTGTGGGTGTGTGTACAATAAGTGCGTTGTCCATAGGGTCAAAGTTTTCAACTTTAAACTGACCCCAGTTCAGTTTATATTATAGAGCGAGGTTGCTACTGCAGCTGATTCTAGGTCAGTTGTTATTGTGGTGTTGCTGTCCTTAGACTATAGTATATCATTTTAAACTGTTATTGGATCAGTATTACAGCTGATTCCAAGTTGAGCGTACATCTGTATCAGCTGGTTCTATTATGTTGTTAGAGAGGTCAATACTACTGAACAGCTGATTCTAGATCAGTCCTAATGTAGTGTATTATGTTGTTAGAGAGGTCAATACTACTAAACAGCTGATTCCAGGCCAGTTGTTAAGGTGTGCTGTTGTCCCCAGGGCTAAAGTTATAGTTAAGCAGTAAGGCACGGGGGGGTATAGTATATGGCCAATATACCACGGCTAAGGGCTGTTCCTAGGCACAACGTAGTATATTAGCAATATACCACAAACCCCTGAGGTCCCTTAATGCTGTTATAAACTGGTTACCAACGTAATTAGAGCAGTATAAATAAATGTTTAGTCTTACCTGTGGTATACGGCAAGTAGCCCAGTGGTTAGAGTGTCATTGTAAATAAGAATTTGTTCTTAACTGACTTGCCAAGTAAAATAAAGGTAAAAAAATATATATACCACAGCTGTCAGCCAATCAGCATTCAGGGATTGAACCACCCAATTTATAATATGGTTTATAACATTGTGTTGTAATTGACAACAATTTGTTATATTAATGCTGCTGTCCATAGACTATAGTATGTCCATTATAAACTGATCCTGGTTCAGCTGTTACTGTAAACTCTCTCTAATAAGACTATAGTATGTCCATTATAAACTGATCCTGGTTCAGCTGTTACTGTAAACTCTCTAATAAGACTATAGTATGTCCATTATGAACTGATCCTGGTTCAGCTGTTCAGAGCAGTGACCTCTGGTGTAAAGTCTCACTGTAAATTCTATAGTATGTCCATTATAAACTGATCCTGGTTCAGCTGTTCAGAGCAGTGACCTCTGGTGTAAAGTCTCACTGTAAATTCTCTCTAATAAGACTATAGTATGTCCATTATGAACTGATCCTGGTTCAGCTGTTCAGAGCAGTGACCTCTGGTGTAAAGTCTCACTGTAATCCACTTTAATAAATAATCTCTCTCTAGTGCTCCACCCCACACTAACCATATTGTACCTGTGTGTGTGTGTGTGTGTGTGTGTGTGTGTGTGTGTGTGTGTGTGTGTGTGTGTGTGTGTGTGTGTGTGTGTGTGTGTGTGTGTGTGTGTGTGTGTGTGTGTGTGTGTGTGTGTGTGTGTGTGTGTGTGTGTGTGTGTGTGTGTGTGTGTGTTTAAATTGTAGCCTTCTACTTTATTTTGATGAAGTCGACGCCCACCTTGATTAAATGGTTTCCCAGGATTCCATGTTCCGGGCTCCTGAAACACACAACCATCAGGATTATTAACATTACAACACACACACACACACACAGTATATAGAGTTAATAGTGGGTAGTGCAGTATTATTATCTATAGTAGTTAGTTGTGTCACCAACCTCCACTTCCTAGCGTTCAGACAGCAGTAGACAGAACAGAGATATCAGACAGCAGTAGACAGAACAGAGATATCAGACAGCAGTAGACAGAACAGAGATATCAGACAGCAGTAGACAGAACAGAGATATCAGACAGCAGTAGACAGAACAGAGATATCAGACAGCAGTAGACAGAACAGAGATATCAGACAGCAGTAGACAGAACAGAGATATCAGACAGCAGTAGACAGAACAGTTAGAGATATCAGACAGCAGTAGACAGAACAGAGATATCAGACAGCAGTAGACAGAACAGTTAGAGATATCAGACAGCAGTAGACAGAACAGTTAGAGATATCAGACAGCAGTAGACAGAACAGTTAGAGATATCAGACAGCAGTAGACAGAACAGTTAGAGATATCAGACAGCAGTAGACAGAACAGTTAGAGATATCAGACAGCAGTAGACAGAACAGAGATATCAGACAGCAGTAGACAGAACAGAGATATCAGACAGCAGTAGACAGAACAGAGATATCAGACAGCAGTAGACAGAACAGTTAGAGATATCAGACAGTAGTAGACAGAACAGTTAGAGATATCAGACAGCAGTAGACAGAACAGTTAGAGATATCAGACAGCAGTAGACAGAACAGTTAGAGATATCAGACAGCAGTAGACAGAACAGTTAGAGATATCAGACAGCAGTAGACGGAACAGTTAGAGATATCAGACAGCAGTAGACAGAACAGAATTACCTCTACTCTGTCAAAGTGAGGGATGTTGTAATGAAACCATATTGTGGTCCCCTCCCTCTCTCTCTCTCTCTCTCTCTCTCTCCCCCCTCCCCCCTTTCTCTCTCTCTCTCTCCCCTCTCTCCCCCCTCCCCCCTCTCTCTCCCCTCCCCCTTGCTCTCTCTCTCCCCTCCCCCTATCTCCCCTCTCTCTCTCTCTCTCTCTCACTCACTCACTCACTCACTCACTCTCCCCGCCCCCTCCTTCTCTCTCTCTCTCTCTCCCTCCCCCCTCTCTCTCCCCTCCCCCTTGATCTCTCTCTCTCTCCCTCCCTCTCTCTCTCTCCCCCCTCCATCTCTCCCTCTCTCTCTCTCTCTCTCCCTCCCTGTCTCTGTCACAATAACCTGCCCCAAGGACTAACCACTCTAATAGTTTGATGTACAGAAAGTCTTTGTTGTTCACTGTTAAAAGATGCTTTCAGGAAGTAGACAAACAGAACATGCCTGGAGACACGTGTGATCGTGTCTCAGTGGTCATTGTGGTCAGTTGCCTGGTCAGGGTCAGAGATTAACCGTCATCAGCTAAGAGGCTAAATAAGGACTTTAAACCAACTCACAATCTGCTCACCTTCCCTTCTCTCCGTCTCTCTCTGATCTCATGTCTAATGTGTCACTCCTGTCCTCCATAGTAGATCTCTCTCTGATCTCATGTCTAATGTGTCAGTCCTGTCCTCCATAGTAGATCTCTCTCTGATCTCATGTCTAATGTGTCAGTCCTGTCCTCCATAGTAGATCTCTCTCTCTGATCTCATGTCTAATGTGTCAGTCCTGTCCTCCATAGTAGATCTCTCTCTGATCTCATGTCTAATGTGTCAGTCCTGTCCTCCATAGTAGATCTCTCTCTGATCTCATGTCTAATGTGTCACTCCTGTCCTCCATAGTAGATCTCTCTCTCTGATCTCATGTCTAATGTGTCAGTCCTGTCCTCCATAGTATATCTCTCTCTCTGATCTCATGTCTAATGTGTCAGTCCTGTCCTCCATAGTAGATCTCTCTCTGATCTCATGTCTAATGTGTCACTCCTGTCCTCCATAGTATATCTCTCTCTCTGATCTCATGTCTAATGTGTCAGTCCTGTCCTCCATAGTAGATCTCTCTCTGATCTCATGTCTAATGTGTCACTCCTGTCCTCCATAGTAGATCTCTCTCTCTGATCTCATGTCTAATGTGTCAGTCCTGTCCTCCATAGTATATCTCTCTCTCTGATCTCATGTCTAATGTGTCAGTCCTGTCCTCCATAGTATATCTCTCTCTCTGATCTCATGTCTAATGTGTCAGTCCTGTCCTCCATAGTAGGTCTCTCTCTCTGATCTCATGTCTAATGTGTCAGTCCTGTCCTCCATAGTAGGTCTCTCTCTGATCTCATGTCTAATGTGTCAGTCCTGTCCTCCATAGTAGATCTCTCTCTGATCTCATGTCTAATGTGTCAGTCCTGTCCTCCATAGTAGATCTCTCTCTGATCTCATGTCTAATGTGTCAGTCCTGTCCTCCATAGTAGATCTCTCTCTCTGATCTCATGTCTAATGTGTCAGTCCTGTCCTCCATAGTAGATCTCTCTCTGATCTCATGTCTAATGTGTCAGTCCTGTCCTCCATAGTAGATCTCTCTCTGATCTCATATCTAATGTGTCACTCCTGTCCTCCATAGTAGATCTCTCTCTCTGATCTCATGTCTAATGTGTCAGTCCTGTCCTCCATAGTATATCTCTCTCTCTGATCTCATGTCTAATGTGTCAGTCCTGTCCTCCATAGTAGATCTCTCTCTGATCTCATGTCTAATGTGTCACTCCTGTCCTCCATAGTATATCTCTCTCTCTGATCTCATGTCTAATGTGTCAGTCCTGTCCTCCATAGTAGATCTCTCTCTGATCTCATGTCTAATGTGTCACTCCTGTCCTCCATAGTAGATCTCTCTCTCTGATCTCATGTCTAATGTGTCAGTCCTGTCCTCCATAGTATATCTCTCTCTCTGATCTCATGTCTAATGTGTCAGTCCTGTCCTCCATAGTATATCTCTCTCTCTGATCTCATGTCTAATGTGTCAGTCCTGTCCTCCATAGTAGGTCTCTCTCTCTGATCTCATGTCTAATGTGTCAGTCCTGTCCTCCATAGTAGGTCTCTCTCTGATCTCATGTCTAATGTGTCAGTCCTGTCCTCCATAGTAGATCTCTATCTGATCTCATGTCTAATGTGTCAGTCCTGTCCTCCATAGTAGATCTCTCTCTGATCTCATGTCTAATGTGTCAGTCCTGTCCTCCATAGTAGATCTCTCTCTGATCTCATGTCTAATGTGTCAGTCCTGTCCTCCATAGTAGGTCTCTCTCTGATCTCATGTCTAATGTGTCAGTCCTGTCCTCCATAGTATATCTCTCTCTCTGATCTCATGTCTAATGTGTCAGTCCTGTCCTCCATAGTAGGTCTCTCTCTCTGATCTCATGTCTAATGTGTCAGTCCTGTCCTCCATAGTAGGTCTCTCTCTGATCTCATGTCTAATGTGTCAGTCCTGTCCTCCATAGTATATCTCTCTCTCTGATCTCATGTCTAATGTGTCAGTCCTGTCCTCCATAGTAGGTCTCTCTCTCTGATCTCATGTCTAATGTGTCAGTCCTGTCCTCCATAGTAGGTCTCTCTCTGATCTCATGTCTAATGTGTCAGTCCTGTCCTCCATAGTAGATCTCTCTCTGATCTCATGTCTAATGTGTCAGTCCTGTCCTCCATAGTAGATCTCTCTCTGATCTCATGTCTAATGTGTCAGTCCTGTCCTCCATAGTAGGTCTCTCTCTGATCTCATGTCTAATGTGTCAGTCCTGTCCTCCATAGTAGATCTCTCTCTGATCTCATGTCTAATGTGTCAGTCCTGTCCTCCATAGTAGATCTCTCTCTGATCTCATGTCTAATGTGTCAGTCCTGTCCTCCATAGTAGATCTCTCTCTGATCTCATGTCTAATGTGTCAGTCCTGTCCTCCATAGTATATCTCTCTCTCTGATCTCATGTCTAATGTGTCAGTCCTGTCCTCCATAGTAGGTCTCTCTCTCTGATCTCATGTCTAATGTGTCAGTCCTGTCCTCCATAGTAGATCTCTCTCTGATCTCATGTCTAATGTGTCAGTCCTGTCCTTCATAGTAGATCTCTCTCTGATCTCATGTCTAATGTGTCAGTCCTGTCCTCCATAGTAGGTCTCTCTCTGATCTCATGTCTAATGTGTCAGTCCTGTCCTCCATAGTATATCTCTCTCTCTGATCTCATGTCTAATGTGTCAGTCCTGTCCTCCATAGTAGGTCTCTCTCTCTGATCTCATGTCTAATGTGTCAGTCCTGTCCTCCATAGTAGGTCTCTCTCTGATCTCATGTCTAATGTGTCAGTCCTGTCCTCCATAGTAGATCTCTCTCTGATCTCATGTCTAATGTGTCAGTCCTGTCCTCCATAGTATATCTCTCTCTCTGATCTCATGTCTAATGTGTCAGTCCTGTCCTCCATAGTAGGTCTCTCTCTCTGATCTCATGTCTAATGTGTCAGTCCTGTCCTCCATAGTAGATCTCTCTCTGATCTCATGTCTAATGTGTCAGTCCTGTCATTCATAGTAGATCTCTCTCTGATCTCATGTCTAATGTGTCAGTCCTGTCCTCCATAGTAGGTCTCTCTCTGATCTCATGTCTAATGTGTCACTCCTGTCCTCCATAGTAGATCTCTCTCTCTGATCTCATGTCTAATGTGTCAGTCCTGTCCTCCATAGTAGGTCTCTCTCTCTGATCTCATGTCTAATGTGTCAGTCCTGTCCTCCATAGTAGGTCTCTCTCTGATCTCATGTCTAATGTGTCAGTCCTGTCCTCCATAGTAGATCTCTCTCTCTGATCTCATGTCTAATGTGTCAGTCCTGTCCTCCATAGTAGGTCTCTCTCTCTGATCTCATGTCTAATGTGTCAGTCCTGTCCTCCATAGTAGGTCTCTCTCTGATCTCATGTCTAATGTGTCAGTCTTGTCCTCCATAGTAGATCTCTCTCTGATCTCATGTCTAATGTGTCAGTCCTGTCCTCCATAGTAGGTCTCTCTCTGATCTCATGTCTAATGTGTCAGTCCTGTCCTCCATAGTAGATCTCTCTCTGATCTCATGTCTAATGTGTCAGTCCTGTCCTCCATAGTAGGTCTCTCTCTGATCTCATGTCTAATGTGTCAGTCCTGTCCTCCATAGTAGGTCTCTCTCTCCGATCTCATGTCTAATGTGTCAGTCCTGTCCTCCATAGTAGGTCTCTCTCTCTATGTCTTACATGGTAATAATTGAGTCATTTAGCAGACTCTTATCCAGAGCCACTTCCAGTAATGAGTGGATACATTTGAGCAGACATTCAGCCTTGTCCCAGGGTAGTAAGTTGGTGGTTGTTGATATCCCTCTATTGGTGTAGGGGCTGTGCTTTGGTAGAGTGGTGAGGTTATATCCTGCCTGGTTGGCCCTGTCCGGGGGTATTGTCTGGGTATTGTCGGAGGGGGCCACAGTGTCTCCTGACCCCCCCTGTCTCAGCCTCCAGTATCTATGCTGCAATAGTCTATGTGCCGGGGGGCTAGGGTCAGTTTGTTAAATCTGATGTTATTATCCAGTGTCTTGTGTGAATTTAAGTATGCTCCCTCTAATTCTCTCTCTCTCCCACTCTACCTCCTCTCCCGGAGGACCTGAGCCTACCCAGAGGACCATGCTTCAGGACCACCTGCCCTGATGACTCCTAGCTGTCCCCAGTCCACCTGGTCGTGCTGCTGCACCGGTTTCAACTCTTCTGCCTGTGGTTATGGAACCCTGACCTGTTCATTGGACGTGCCACCTTGTTCCAGACCTGCTGTTTTAATTTCTCTCTACCGGACCTGCGCTCTATTGCACTGAAAAACCAAGTGACATTCACTCCTGATGTATTTACCCGTTGCAACCTCCACAACTAGTTTTATTATTATTTGACCCTGCTGGTCATCTATGAACATTTTAACATCTTGGAGAAAGAACTGGCCTTAATGGCCATAAATTGTTTTAATCTCCACCCGGCACAGCCAGAAGAGGACTGGCCACCCCTCAGAGCCTGGTTCCTCTCTAGGTTTCTTCCTAGGTTCTGCCTTTCTAGGGAGTTTTTCCTAGCCACCGTGCTTCTACATCTGCATTGCTTGCTGTTTGGGATTTTAGGCTGGGTTTCTGTATAGCACTTTGTGACATCGGCTGATGTAAAAAGGGCTTTATGAATACATTTGATTTGATTTGATTTGATTCTTTTCTAAAAGGTTCTATACAAATTCTCAACACAGACGGACTATAGACCATAACCCCACACTTACAGTATTCATGTATATTAGGCTTAGGCGGTATACCGTATATACCGTATCCCAGGGATTTACACTGAACAAAAATGTAAACATGTAAAGTGTTGATCTCATCTTTCATGAGTTAAAACTAAAGATCCAAGAAATTATCCAAAGATTTTGTGCACAAATGTGTTTACATCCATGTTAGTCAGCATTTCTCCTTTGCCAAGATAATCCATCCACCTAAGGAAGAAGTAGTGGGGTCCTAGTCATCGTCACTTCAGTCATCGTAACGAACGTGTATATTCCCACCCAAGCCGACACTGAGACAGCTCTCAAGGAACTACACTAGATTTGGTGCAAACTAGAAACCGCATATACTGAGTTCGCATGTACTGTATTAGGGGACTTTAATAAAGGGAATCTGAGGAAAACGCTACCCAAGTTTTATCGACACATCCCTTGTGCTACTCGCGCATCGAAAACTCTTGACCATTGATACACCCCTTCCGGCCTGCTACAAGGCCTCCCCCTTACGACCTTCGTCAAATCAGATCACACCTCCATTCTGCTCCTCCACTCCTATAGGCAGAAACGTAGACAGGAAGTACCCATGGTAAACCAAACACCATGGATCGATGGCAGCATTCACGCAAAACCGAATGCGCAAACCACCAAATTTAACAACAGTACAGAGACAAAGTGAAGTGGTAATTCAAAGGCTCAGACACGAGACGTCTGCGTTAGGGACTCCAGATAATACCGAGACGTCTGCGTAAGGGACTCCAGATAATAACGGGTTATAAAGGGAAAAGCTGAAACGATGCCTTGCTCCCAAGGAATCTAAACACCTTCTTTGCCCACTCCAAGGAAAACACAGTGCCGCCGACACGGGCCACCACTGCTCATGAGGACTGTGAGCACTCGTTCTCCGTGGCCGACGTGAGTAAGACATTTAAGAGTGTTAACCCTTGCAAGGCTGCCGGCCCAGAGGCATCCCAAGCCGCGCTCTCAGAGCATGTGCAGACCAGCTGGCTGGAGTGTTTACAGACATATTATGTTGTCCCGACATGCTTCAAGATGGCCACCATTTTACCCGTACCCAAGAAAGCAAAGATAACTGAACTAAGTGTGTGTGTGTGTGTGTTCTCTTCCTCTTACATTCTAACAGGCCTGATGTAAACAAGTCAGTGTAATTGTTGCTGACAGCACCTTGCTGAACACTGTGCAACAACACACGTTAATGGAATCATACTACCTCTCTCTGTCTTCCTCTCCTCCTCCCCACCTCTCTCTCTCTCTCTCTCTTTCTCTCTCTTTCTCTCTCTCTCTCTCTCTCTCTCTCTCTCTCTCTCTTTCTCTCTCTCTCTCTTTCTCTCTCTCTCTCTTTCTCTCTCTCTCTTCCTCTCCTCCTCCCCACCTCTCTCTCTCCCTTTCTCTCAC
Source organism: Thymallus thymallus (assembly GCA_023634145.1). Taxonomy (NCBI): domain Eukaryota; kingdom Metazoa; phylum Chordata; class Actinopteri; order Salmoniformes; family Salmonidae; genus Thymallus; species Thymallus thymallus. Next base: position 411,104 of record JAKYLM010000070.1, read on the forward strand.
TCTCTATCTGTCTCTCTCTCTCCCTCTCTCCCTTTCTCTCTCTCTCTCTCTCTCCTCCTCCCCACCTCTCTCTCTCTGTCATGCCATGCACTGGCACACACTAGCAGATGAAAGCAGGTGATATTAAAGACGTTAATATAAAAATAATAGGTATAATAAAATGATATAATAACAATAATATAATAATAATACTATAAAATAATTAAAAACATCATAATAATACAATAATAATAATAAAAAGTAGATATGTACACTCTGCTTCTCACATCACATCACGCCCTCACCGTGTCCCGTTGTAGGCCTAACGTGCGTCGCTTCATCATAGCCCGGTGATGCACATGCCACGGACATAACGACAAAACTAGAGGCGCGGGATCACAACCGGGACGGAGAGGAGAGGAATGACATGGAGGGTAAGAGGAGAGGAAGAGGAGAGGTAGCCTGGAGATAGATAGATAGATAGATAGATAGATAGATAGATAGATAGATAGATAGATAGATAGATAGATAGATAGATAGATAGATAGATAGATAGATAGATAGATAGATAGATAGATAGATAGATAGATAGATAGATAGATAGATGACTTACATCCCGAAATGTGTCCCATCGTGCTGTTAACCATTTGTCATCCAGAAACTTCCAGCTGTCGGAGCGCGCAGACACTCCACCCGCGACGGCACACACACACAGCACAGCCACACTCAACATCTGCGGAACACAATGTGTTATAACCGCGGCCTGATAAAAACAACTAGTCTACGACGCATCTAAATGTAAAAACCAACCGTCGGTGACATTTCATTACCTTGTCGTTAGTCTGTCGCTGCTGCTGCCGCATAGCTATCCGCTCTGCTCGCTGTCGTATGCGGAATAACAGCTAGTCTCTCTCTCTCGCTCTCTCTCCGCTCACATCCGCACGCCTCCTCCTCCGCTCTTTTTCCTGTGCAGACAGATGGAGACACAGAGAGAGAGAGAGAGAGAGAGAGAGAGAGAGACTGCTTCCTATCGATAAGAAATCAACCATGTTTACATAGGCTACATATCTCTCACACAACCCGTGTTTGTGTCTGGTTTCCTCTCCATTCCTAACCTCTCCATTCCTAACCTCTCCATTCCCTACCTCTCCATTCCCTACCTCTCCATTCCCTACCTCTCCATTCCCTACCTCTCCATTCCCTACCTCTCCATTCCTAACCTCTCCATTCCTAACCTCTCCATTCCCTACCTCTCCATTCCTAACCTCTCCATTCCCTACCTCTCCATTCCTAACCTCTCCATTCCCTACCTCTCCATTCCTAACCTCTCCATTCCCTACCTCTCCATTCCCTACCTCTCCATTCCTAACCTCTCCATTCCTAACCTCTCCATTCCCTACCTCTCCATTCCTAACCTCTCCATTCCCTACCTCTCCATTCCTAACCTCTCCATTCCTAACCTCTCCATTCCTAACCTCTCCATTCCCTACCTCTCCATTCCTAACCTCTCCATTCCCTACCTCTCCATTCCTAACCTCTCCATTCCTAACCTCTCCATTCCTAACCTCTCCATTCCCTACCTCTCCATTCCCTACCTCTCCATTCCTAACCTCTCCATTCCTAACCTCTCCATTCCTAACCTCTCCATTCCCTACCTCTCCATTCCTAACCTCTCCATTCCTAACCTCTCCATTCCTAACCTCTCCATTCCCAACCTCTCCATTCCCTACCTCTCCATTCCTAACCTCTCCATTCCTAACCTCTCCATTCCTAACCTCTCCATTCCTAACCACATGCTGTTTGGTTTCTTCTTGTTGATGTTGGCTGTTGTGGTGGTTGTTTCTCCGTGTGTTGAATGGACAGGTCACATAGTCCCTATATAGACAGGTGTAGCTGTATACAATAAATAATATTATAATATTATATCATAAATACAGTGGAAACTCCTTATAATCAATGCTTCTATAGTCACTCTGTCCACATCAGTGGCCAATGTAGCCTATTAAATATAGTAGCAGAATATAGTACATCTAGTAGAATACAGTAGAGTATATTAGAATATATTAGAATATAGTAAAGAAGAATATAGTAGAATATAGTACATCTAGTAGAATACAGTAGAGTATAGTAGACTATATTAGAATATAGTAGAATATAGTACATCTAGTAGAATACAGTAGAGTATAGTAGACTATATTAGAATATATTACATCTAGTAGAATATAGTACATCTAGTAGAATACAGTAGAGTATAGTAGACTCTATTAGAATATATTAGAATATAGTATAATATAGTACATCTAGTAGAATACAGTAGAGTATAGTAGACTATATTAGAATATATTACATCTAGTAGAATATAGTACATCTAGTAGAATACAGTAGAGTATAGTAGACTATATTAGAATATATTAGAATATAGTACATCTAGTAGAATACAGTAGAGTATAGTAGACTATATTAGAATATATTAGAATATAGTACAGACGAATATAGTAGAATATAGTACATCTAGTATAATACAGTAGAGTATAGTAGACTATATTAGAATATATTAGAATATAGTAGAATATAGTACATCTAGTAGAATACAGTAGAGTATAGTAGACTATATTAGAATATATTACATCTAGTAGAATATAGTACATCTAGTAGAATACAGTAGAGTATAGTAGACTATATTAGAATATATTAGAATATAGTATAATATAGTACATCTAGTAGAATACAGTAGAGTATAGTAGACTATATTAGAATATATTACATCTAGTAGAATATAGTACATCTAGTAGAATACAGTAGAGTATAGTAGACTATATTAGAATATATTAGAATATAGTACAGAAGAATATAGTAGAATATAGTACATCTAGTAGAATACAGTAGAGTATAGTAGACTATATTAGAATATAGTAGAATATATTAGAATATAGTACATCTAGTAGAATACAGTAGAGTATAGTAGACTATATTAGCATATAGTATAATATAGTACATCTAGTAGAATACAGTAGAGTATAGTAGACTATATTAGAATATATTAGAATATAGTAGAATATAGTACATCTAGTAGAATACGGTAGAGTATAGTAGACTATATTAGAATATATTACATCTAGTAGAATACAGTAGAGTATAGTAGACTATATTAGAATATAGTAGAATATAGTGCATCTAGTAGAATACAGTAGAGTATAGTAGACTATATTAGAATATAGTAGAATATAGTACAGAAGAATATAGTAGAATATAGTACATCTAGTAGAATACAGTAGAGTACAGTAGACTATATTAGAATATAGTAGAATATAGTACATCTAGTAGAATACAGTAGAGTATAGTAGACTATATTAGAATATATTAGAATATAGTACAGAAGAATATAGTAGAATATAGTACATCTAGTAGAATACAGTAGAGTATAGTAGACTATATTAGAATATAGTAGAATATAGTAGAATATAGTACATCTAGTAGAATACAGTAGAGTATAGTAGACTACATTAGAATATATTAGAATATAGTAGAATACAGTACATCTAGTAGAATACAGTAGAGTATAGTAGAGTATATTAGAATATAGTATAATATAGTACATCTAGTAGAATACAGTAGAGTATAGTAGACTATATTAGAATATATTAGAATATAGTAGAATATAGTACATCTAGTAGAATACATTAGAGTATAGTAGACTATATTAGAATATAGTAGAATATAGTACATCTAGTAGAATACAGTAGAGTATAGTAGACTATATAAGAACATATTAGAATATAGTAGAATATAGTACATCTAGTAGAATACAGTAGAGTATAGTAGACTATATTAGAATATAGTAGAATATAGTAGAATATAGTACATCTAGTAGAATACAGTAGAGTATAGTAGACTATATTAGAATATAGTAGAATATAGTAGAATATAGTACATCTAGTAGAATACAGTAGAGTATAGTAGACTATATTAGAATATATTAGAATATAGTAGAATATAGTACATCTAGTAGAATACGGTAGAGTATAGTAGACTATATTAGAATATAGTAGAATATAGTACAGAAGAATATAGTACATCTAGTAGAATACAGTAGAGTATAGTAGACTATAGTAGAATATAGTAGAATATAGTACATCTAGTAGAATACAGTAGAGTATATTAGAATATATTAGAATATAGTACAGAAGAATATAGTACATCTAGTAGAATACAGTAGAGTATAGTAGACTATAGTAGAATATAGTAGAATATAGTACATCTAGTAGAATACAGTAGAGTATATTAGAATATATTAGAATATATTAGAATATAGTAGAATATAGTACATCTAGTAGAATACAGTAGAGTATAGTAGACTATATTAGAATATATTAGAATATAGTACAGAAGAATATAGTACATCTAGTAGAATACAGTAGAGTATAGTAGACTATATTAGAATATATTAGAATATAGTACATCTAGTAGAATACAGTAGAGTATAGTAGACTATATTAGAATATAGTAGAATATAGTACATCTAGTAGAATACAGTAGAGTATAGTAGACTATATTAGAATATATTACATCTAGTAGAATATATTGGCATATAGAGTATAGTAGAGTATATTGAAGTATAATAGAGTACAGTATAATACAGTAGAGTATAGTGTCGTAGACTATAGTAGAATCTATTAGAATATAGTAAAAACTGTAAATCATATATCAAGTACTTCAAGACCATTGTTGTAACGTCAGTCAGAATAACTGACTGTCCTATTATAGACAATATAGATATAACTATAGATCATGTTGGTTACTATAGATATAACTATATATCATGTTGGTTACTATAGATATAACTATATATCATGTTGGTTACTATAGATATAACTATAGATCATGTTGTTTACTATAGATATAACTATAGATCATGTTGGTTACTATAGATATAACTATATATCATGTTGGTTACTATAGATATAACTATATATCATGTTGGTTACTATAGATATAACTATATATCATGTTGTTTACTATAGATATAACTATAGATCATGTTGGTTACTATAGATATAACTATATATCATGTTGGTTACTATAGATATAACTATATATCATGTTGGTTACTATAGATATAACTATAGATCATGTTGGTTACTATAGATATAACTATATATCATGTTGGTTACTATAGATATAACTATAGATCATGTTGGTTACTATAGATATAACTATAGATCATGTTGGTTACTATAGATATAACTATATATCATGTTGGTTACTATAGATATAACTATAGATCATGTTGGTTACTATAGATATAACTATATATCATGTTGGTTACTATAGATATAACTATATATCATGTTGGTTACTATAGATATAACTATATATCATGTTGGTTACTATAGATATAACTATATATCATGTTGGTTACTATAGATATAACTATATATCATGTTGGTTACTATAGATATAACTATAGATCATGTTGGTTACTATAGATATAACTATATATCATGTTGGTTACTATAGATATAACTATATATCATGTTGTTTACTATAGATATAACTATATATCATGTTGGTTACTATAGATATAACTATATATCATGTTGGTTACTATAGATATAACTATATATCATGTTGGTTACTATAGATATAACTATATATCATGTTGGTTACTATAGATATAACTATATATCATGTTGGTTACTATAGATATAACTATATATCATGTTGGTTACTATAGATATAACTATATATCATGTTGGTTACTATAGATATAACTATATATCATGTTGGTTACTATAGATATAACTATAGATCATGTTGGTTACTATAGATATAACTATAGATCATGTTGGTTACTATAGATATAACTATATATCATGTTGTTTACTATAGATATAACTATATATCATGTTGGTTACTATAGATATAACTATATATCATGTTGGTTACTATAGATATAACTATAGATCATGTTGGTTACTATAGATATAACTATAGATCATGTTGGTTACTATAGATATAACTATATATCATGTTGGTTACTATAGATATAACTATATATCATGTTGGTTACTATAGATATAACTATATATCATGTTGGTTACTATAGATATAACTATATATCATGTTGGTTACTATAGATATAACTATATATCATGTTGGTTACTATAGATATAACTATAGATCATGTTGGTTACTATAGATATAACTATATATCATGTTGTTTACTATAGATATAACTATATATCATGTTGGTTACTATAGATATAACTATATATCATTTTGGTTACTATAGATATAACTATAGATCATGTTGGTTACTATAGATATAACTATATATCATGTTGGTTACTATAGATATAACTATATATCATGTTGGTTACTATAGATATAACTATATATCATGTTGGTTACTATAGATATAACTATATATCATGTTGGTTACTGTAGATATAACTATATATCATGTTGGTTACTATAGATATAACTATATATCATGTTGTTTACTATAGATATAACTATATATAATGTTGGTTACTATAGATATAACTATATATCATGTTGGTTACTATAGATATAACTATAGATCATGTTGGTTACTATAGATATAACTATATATCATGTTGGTTACTATAGATTTGACTATATATCATGTTGGTTACTATAGATATAACTATATATCATGTTGGTTACTATAGATATAACTATATATCATGTTGGTTACTATAGATATAACTATAGATCATGTTGGTTACTATAGATATAACTATATATATAGATATACTTATATCTATTAATATAGATATAAGTATATATAACTATATACTGAGACCCAACTCTTAACTCTGTACCTAAGTTGTTTTGAAGAATTTGCAGTCTCTCTTCCTTTCTGGTTAAAATTCCACCACAAGATCCTTGATGAAAACCTGCTCCAGAGTGCTCAGGACCTCAGACTGGGGCGAAGGTTCACCTTCCAACAGAACAACGACCCTAAGCACACAGCCAAGACAACGCAGGAGTGGCTTCGGGACAAGTCTCTGAATGTCCTTGAGTGGCCCATCCAGAGCCCGGACTTGAACCTGATCGAACATCTCTGGAGAGACCTGAAAATAGCTGTGCAGCTACGCTCCCATCCAACCTGACAGAGCTTGAGAGGATCTGGAGAGAAGAATGGGAGAAACTCCCCAAGTACAGGTGTGCCAAGCTTGTAGTGTCAAACCAAAGAAGACTCAATGCTGTAATCGCTGCCAAAGGTGCTTCAACAAAGTACTGACTACTTATGTAAATGTTTTATATTTTTTATAAATCTGCAGAAATTTCTAAAAAACAGTTTTTGCTTTGTCATTATGGGGTATTGTGTCATTATGGGGTATTGTGTCATTATGGGGTATTGTATCATTATGGGGTATTGTGTCATTATGGGGTATTGTGTCATTATGGGGTATTGTGTCATTATTATGGGGTATTGTGTCATTATTATGGGGTATTGTATCATTATGGGGTATTGTGTCATTATGGGGTATTGTATCATTATGGGGTATTGTGTCATTATGGGGTATTGTGTCATTATGGGGTATTGTGTCATTATGGGGTATTGTATCATTATGGGGTATTGTATCATTATGGGGTATTGTGTCATTATGGGGTATTGTGTCATTATGGGGTATTGTGTCATTATGGGGTATTGGGTCATTATGGGGTATTGTATCATTATGGGGTATTGTATCATTATGGGGTATTGTGTCATTATGGGGTATAGTGTCATTATGGGGTATTGGGTCATTATGGTGTATTGTGTGTAGATTGTGTATTGTGTGTAGATTGATGAGGAAAAAAACGATTGAATCAATTTTAGAATAAGGCTGTAACGTAACAAAATGTGGAAAGACTTTATTACTGCCACTTTTAGAGAGTTTGGTTAGAAATACATCCAGAGGATAGGGAGACGTTTATTATGTTAAACATAGCTAGTCAGATAGACAGTAAAACATTCAGCCAGCCAGTCAGCCAGCCAGTACAACAGTCAATCAGTCAGCCAGCCAGTAAAACAGTCAATGTCAGTCAGCCAATCAGTCAGTAAAACAATCAGTCAGCCAGTCAATCAGTCAGTCATCCAGCCAGTAAAACACTCAGTCATTCATCCAGCTAGTAAAACAGACAGCCAGTCAGTGAAACAATCAGCCAGTCAGCCAGTAAAACAGTCAATCAGTCAGCCAGTAAAACAGTCAATCAGTCAGTAAAACAGTCAGCCAGCAGTCAGTCAGTAAAACAGTCAGCTAGTCAGTCAGCCAGCCAGTCAGCCAGTAAAACAATCAGCAAGCCAGTCAGTGAGCCAGCCAGTCAGTCTGCCAGTAAAACAATCAATCAGTCAGTCAGTAAAACAATCAGCCAGCCAGCCAGTCAGTCAGTAAAACAATCAATCAGTCAGTAAAACAGTCAGCCAGCCAGTCAGTCAGCCAGTAAAACAGTCAGCTAGTCAGTCGGCTTTTCAGTCAGTCAGCCAATTAGTCAGTCAGTCAGCTAGTCAGTAAGTCTGTCATCGTGTATAACACCCTCTAGTGAATGATAAAGACATTCCAGTTGAGACTAAAGTTCAGCCTAAACCCTTACCCACCCAGGCCTGTAGTGATAGCAGCCAGTCTAGGTAGTGTTCAGCCTAAACCCTTACCCACCCAGGCCTGTAGTGATAGCAGCCAGTCTAGGTAGTGTTCAGCCTAAACCCTTACCCACCCAGGCCTGTAGTGATAGCAGCCAGTCTAGGTAGTGTTCAGCCTAAACCCTTACCCACCCAGGCCTGTAGTGATAGCAGCCAGTCTAGGTAGTGTTCAGCCTAAACCCTTACCCACCCAGGCCTGTAGTGATAGCAGCCAGTCTAGGTAGTGTTCAGCCTAAACCCTTACCCACCCAGGCCTGTAGTGATAGCAGCCAGTCTAGGTAGTGTTCAGCCTAAACCCTTACCCACCCAGGCCTGTAGTGATAGCAGCCAGTCTAGGTAGTGTTCAGCCTAAACCCTTACCCACCCAGGCCTGTAGTGATAGCAGCCAGTCTAGGTAGTGTTCAGCCTAAACCCTTACCCACCCAGGCCTGTAGTGATAGCAGCCAGTCTAGGTAGTGTTCAGCCTAAACCCTTACCCACCCAGGCCTGTAGTGATAGCAGCCAGTCTAGGTAGTGTTCAGCCTAAACCCTTACCCACCCAGGCCTGTAGTGATAGCAGCCAGTCTAGGTAGTGTTCAGCCTAAACCCTTACCCACCCAGGCCTGTAGTGATAGCAGCCAGTCTAGGTAGTGTTCAGCCTAAACCCTTACCCACCCAGGCCTGTAGTGATAGCAGCCAGTCTAGGTAGTGTTCAGCCTAAACCCTTACCCACCCAGGCCTGTAGTGATAGCAGCCAGTCTAGGTAGTGTTCAGCCTAAACCCTTACCCACCCAGGCCTGTAGTGATAGCAGCCAGTCTAGGTAGTGTTCAGCCTAAACCCTTACCCACCCAGGCCTGTAGTGATAGCAGCCAGTCTAGGTAGTGTTCAGCCTAAACCCTTACCCACCCAGGCCTGTAGTGATAGCAGCCAGTCTAGGTAGTGTTCAGCCTAAACCCTTACCCACCCAGGCCTGTAGTGATAGCAGCCAGTCTAGGTAGTGTTCAGCCTAAACCCTTACCCACCCAGGCCTGTAGTGATAGCAGCCAGTCTAGGTAGTGTTCAGCCTAAACCCTTACCCACCCAGGCCTGTAGTGATAGCAGCCAGTCTAGGTAGTGTTCAGCCTAAACCCTTACCCACCCAGGCCTGTAGTGATAGCAGCCTAGGTGTGTGTGAATAATTTAAGTGAGTGTGTGAGGCAGGGAACTGGTACAGTGTTCGCTTACAGTTCCTTACTGAGCAACCACACACACACACACACACACACACACAAAACATTTGAAAGGATTCTGCAAACAGATGTTTATTTATCTGTTGTGTGTCTCCGTGTTTATATTAACAACATGGTTAAACACCTGACAGACAAGTTAATTTAAAACCTTTTAAAATCAGCATCAAAGGAAATATAAAGGTGAAATATTCTAATATTAAACCACATTCTACCAGGTCAGGTGGGTCCTCTAGTGAAGTCATTACTGAACCAGCTACAACTGATAGAGGGGGAGAGAGAGGGGAGGGAGATGGGAGAGAGAGAGAGAGAGAGAGAGAGGGGGAGAGAGAGGGGAGAGAGAGAGAGAGAGGGGGAGAGAGTAAGGAGAGAGAGTTAGAGAGATAAAGCGAGAGTTACCATTAATCACGAAAACATTACAAAAATAAAAATGTATTCACAAAAAAGTGTCTAGTTCTCTAGTCATAGTCTGTGAGCTGCCTGCCTGCCCTGGCTGCCTAGCTGCCCTGGCTGCCTGCCTGCCCTGGCTCTACAGCTGAGGATGAATATGGTGCTGAAGAGTATTCAAGTATGCCAGTGTTATTCCAAGGCGAGGCAGACTCACACAGCGCTCATAGAGAGTGGATGACCACTGTTAAAGCCCTCTAGGCTGCGTCCCAAATCAAGCCTTATTCCCCATGTAGTGCATTACTTTGGACTATAGGGTCCATTTTGGACACACCCCCCTAGAGATTCTTCTGGAAACTCTTCCTTTTCTAAAGGACATCAATGTCCTGGTTGGTTGGTTGGTTATTGTCCTGCCTCCTCTTCTCCTCTGATTGGTTAGAGAACTGTCAGTCAAGTTGGTTTATTAATACAGCTTGCTTTAGAACCCGGTATGATCCAGTGTGATCCGGTATGATCAAGTGTGATCCGGTGTGGTCCGATATGATCCAGTGTGATCCGGTATGATCCAGTGTGATCCGGTATGATCCAGTGTGATCCGGTATGATCCAGTGTGATCCAGTGTGATCCGGTGTGATCCAGTGTGATCCAGTGTGATCCAGTGTGATCCGGTATGATCCAGTGTGATCCGGTATGATCCAGTGTGATCCGGTATGATCCAGTGTGATCCGGTATGATCCAGTGTGATCCGGTATGATCCAGTGTGATCCAGTGCGATCCGGTATGATCCAGTGCGATCCGATATGATCCAGTGTGATCCGATATGATCCGATATGATCCGGTGTGATCTGTTTTGCCGGTGTGTGACCTGGTGTGTGATCCACTGTGAACCAGAAACTTGGTGCACAGTCTCCAACAGGTCGTCAAAACAGGTTGCTGGTTACTATGACAACAACTGAACAGGTTGCTGTGGAGACGTGCAAGAAGGCGCGCACACAATAAACATCCCCTTTCTGCTTCAACCAATCGCCTACTGTTCATTACAATAAGTTATTAAAATATAGACCTCTAATGGCCCCTAGTCCCTATGTAGTGCACTACTGGGCCCATAGGGGTCAGAGGGTTACCCTACAAAGCTATGTAGTGCCCTACTGGGCCCATAGGGGTCAGAGGGTTACCCTACAAAGCTATGTAGTGCCCTACTGGGCCCATAGGGGTCAGAGGGTTACCCTACAAAGATATGTAGTTCACTACTGGGCCCATAGGGGTCAGAGGGTTACCCTACAAAGATATGTAGTTCACTACTGGGCCCATAGGGGTCAGAGGGTTACCCTACAAAGATATGTAGTTCACTACTGGGCCCATAGGGGTCAGAGGGTTACCCTACAAAGATATGTAGTTCACTACTGGGCCCATAGGGGTCAGAGGGTTACCCTACAAAGCAGGATCAATGAGTCAGCTAGCTAACTTGATTCAATATTCTGATAGAAGTGTGCATTTTCTAGAAAGAGACGTTTGAAATGGGTCGAACTGAGTCAACCAACAACACATATCTAACTGAGTCAACCAACAACACATATCTAACTGAGTCAACCAACAACACATATCTAACTGAGTCAACCAACAACACATATCTAACTGACTCAACCAACAACACATATCTAACTGACTCAACCAACAACACATATCTAACTGACTCAACCAACAACACATATCTAACTGACTCAACCAACAACACATATCTAACTGACTCAACCAACAACACATATCTAACTGACTCAACCAACAACACATATCTAACTGACTCAACCAACAACACATATCTAACTGACTCAACCAACAACACATATCTAACTGACTCAACCAACAACACATATCTAACTGACTCAACCAACAACACATATCTAATTTGAACTGACTCAACAACACATGTCTAACTGAGTCAACCAACAACACATATCTAACTGACTCAACCAACAACACATATCTAACTGACTCAACCAACAACACATATCTAACTGACTCAACCAACAACACATATCTAACTGACTCAACCAACAACACATATCTAACTGACTCAACCAACAACACATATCTAACTGACTCAACCAACAACACATATCTAACTGACTCAACCAACAACACATATCTAACTGACTCAACCAACAACACATATCTAACTGACTCAACCAACAACACATATCTAACTGACTCAACCAACAACACATATCTAATTTGAACTGACTCAACAACACATATCTAACTGAGTCAACCAACAACACATATCTAATTTGAACTGACTCAACAACACATATCTAACTGACTCAACCAACAACACATATCTAATTTGAACTGACTCAACAACACATATCTAATTTGAACTGACTCAACCAACAACACATATCTAATTTGAACTGACTCAACAACACATATCTAATTTGAACTGACTCAACAACACAAATCTAACTGACTCAACAACACAAATCTAATTTGAACTGACTCAACAACACATATCTAATTTGAACTGACTCAACCAACAACACATATCTAATTTGAACTGACTCAACAACCAACAACACATATCTAATTTGAACTGACTCAACAACCAACAACACATATCTAATTTGAACTGACTCAACAACCAACAACACATATCTAATTTGAACTGACTCAACAACCAACAACACATATCTAATTTGAACTGACTCAACAACCAACAACACATATCTAACTGACTCAACCACCAACAACACATATCTAATTTGAACTGACTCAACCACCAACAACACATATCTAATTTGAACTGACTCAACAACCAACAACACATATATAATTTGAACTGACTCAACAACCAACAACACACATCTAATTTGAACTGACTCAACAACACATATCTAATTTGAACTGACTCAACAACCAACAACACATATCTAATTTGAACTTTCTTAATGGGAATCAACAGTTATTGCTGGCTGTTTGTCAAAGTTAGCTGGCTAACTCATTGATCCTGTTAGCAAGTGAGTTATTATATCTAAATATACTGTAGACTAACATAACAAATCCCAGATAAACCCAATACACCAGGCAATGGCCAACCCTCCCACTAGGGAGCTGCCGGGCGTGCAGGCTTTTATTCCTGCTTGGTCTAACACACCTGGTTCTGCTGATCAGCTGGTCTTCTGGACCTTAATCAGCTAACATCAGGTGTTTCCATTTACTGAGGAAAACAGTCCTAATGTTGTAAACACACATCCTTCTGTTGGTTTTTTCTTCTAAACTACATTAATATTTGGTCTGTTTCGTGTTTTCTTTACTTTACAACCCTGTTAGGATGTCCTGTATACTGCAGTCTAACTGATTCATGAGTGAAATGAAATAAATACAAAAACAATATTATTAAAGAATAGCTTAGCATGTATGTGTTGTTGTTATACATAATAAATAGATGTCTTGTCTATCAACAGTCGCTTAACATGGTTGTTGTTGTTTAGAGCCTCTCATCTTTATCCTCCCATTCCAGGGATGAGAGGATGAGAGGAGAGGAGAGGAGAGGAGAGGAGAGGAGAGGAGAGGAGAGGAGAGGAGAGGAGAGGAGAGGAGAGGAACAATGTCACGTTGCTTTTTCTTTCAGGTTGTTTTCTTATTTCCTGTTGTTTTCTGTTTTGGACTTTCCAACTCCTTGGTTGTTGTTGTTGTTGTTGCTGTTGTTTTGTAAGCATTGGTTGTGAACCCTCCCCTTCCTCCCTCCCCCTCCTCCCCTTCCTCCCTCCCCCTCCTCCCGCCTCCCTTCCCCTCCTCCCTCCCTCCCAAACACACACACACACCATATCCCCTAATTACTGCAGTCTCCCAGAATGAGGAGTGTTCTGTTCTCCCCTAAACATCTCTACAGTAGAATCCTCTCTGACCTCTAACCCCAGAACAGAGTCTCTCTCCTCCTCTTTACTTCATCTTCTTGTCGTTCTTCACTGGCGCTCCGTTACGTTTGTGCTTCCCGTTAGCAACCGCCCCGTTGCTATGGCAATGTCCGTTTGCCTTGTCGTCGCAGCCGTGACCGTGGCCGTGGGTAACCTCTCCCCCCCGCTCCTGAACCTTAACCGTTGACCTCAGTAGCCCTGCTATCCGGTATAACAGGTAGCCAATCAGGGCCAGCCCCGCCCCTACAACAAGCACCACGTCCAATAGGAAGTACTGGTAGGTGGGGACAGTGTAGACAGAGGATCGTAAGTGGCTGGCGCCATGGTGACGGAGGATGTAGCTTATCCAATAGACAGCTCTCGTTACCGGGTGGCCTGGTTGGTCCTTATGGATGGAAGAGAGCACCTGAGCACGCTGACGATACCTTAAACACACACACAAACACACACACACACACACACACACACACACACACACACACACACACACACACACACACACACACGGTTAGAAACTGAACTGAGTGTGGTGTAGTGGTGCAGTACCACACTGAGACATCAGATGGCAGTAATGAACCAAACTGAACTGAGTGTGGTGGTGCAGTACCACACTGAGACATCAGATGGCAGTAATGAACCAAACTGAACTGAGTGTAGTGGTGCAGTACCACACTGAGACATCAGATGACAGTAATGAACCAAACTGAACTGAGTGTGGTGTAGTGGTGCAGTACCACACTGAGACATCAGATGGCAGTAATGAACCAAACTGAACTGAGTGTGGTGTAGTGGTGCAGTACCACACTGAGACATCAGATGGCAGTAATGAACCAAACTGAACTGAGTGTGGTGTAGTGGTGCAGTACCACACTGAGACATCAGATGGCAGTAATGAACCAAACTGAACTGAGTGTGGTGTAGTGGTGCAGTACCACACTGAGACATCAGATGGCAGTAATGAACCAAACTGAACTGAGTGTGGTGTAGTGGTGCAGTACCACACTGAGACATCAGATGGCAGTAATGAACCAAACTGAACTGAGTGTGGTGTAGTGGTCCAGTACCACACTGAGTATTGAGCCCAAACTGAACTTCTACATGTCACCTATACTACTACATCATAATTTCATCCTCTTCATCGTGTGTGTGTACCTGCTGTTGTTGATAACAGTGTTCAGTGCCTGGTACAGCTCCTCCTCTGTCATACTCTTCCAGTGAAGCATGATACCCATTCCTTTAGCCTCCACTCTAGTCATAGTGTCATAATGATCCCCAAACAGAGGCACCCCCACTACAGGAACACCGTGGTACATCGCTTCATAGATACTGTTGAGGCCACCATGGGACAGGAACGCTACTGTTTTGGCATGGCCTGGAGAGAGAGGGAGAGAGAGGGAGGAGAGAGAGGGAGAGGAGAGAGAGGGAGGAGAGAGAGGGAGGAGAGAGGGAGAAGAGAGGGAGGGAGGGAGAGAGAGAGGGAGAGGGAGAGAAGGAGGAGAGAGAGGGAGAGAGGAGAGAGGGAGGAGAGAGAGGGAGAGAGGAGAGAGAGAAGAGAGGGAGAGAGAGAGGGAGAAGAGAGGGAGAGAGAGAGGGAGAAGAGAGGGAGAGAGAGGGAAGAGAGGGAGAGAGATCGAGGAGAGAGAGGAGAGAGGGAGAGAGGGAGAAGAGAGGGAGAGAGAGGAAGGAGAGAGAGAGAGGAGAGAGAGGTGTTAGTGTGTGTGTGTGTTAGGAGAAGGGGAGGTTAGGGTGTGTAGGGGTGGAGGGAAAGGTGTGTGTGTGAATCATTGACTGTTAATGATTATGAGTTATGTATTTCTCAGCTCAGGGTCACTCTCCTCTCCTCTCCCCTCCTCTCCCCTCCTCACCCCTCCTCTCCTCTCCTCTCCTCTCCTCTCCTCTCCCCTCCTCAACCTAACCCCTCCTCTCCCCTCCTTCCCTCCTCAAAGACAGACAGACAGAGGGAGGGAGGGAAGGAAGGCAGAAAGAAAGATATAAAAAGTCAGAGTACATGAAGTAGAGAAGTGGTTCTTACCCAACAGAGTACATGAAGTAGAGAAGTGGTTCTTACCCAACAGAGTACATGAAGTAGAGAAGTGGTTCTTACCCAACAGAGTACATGAAGTAGAGAAGTGGTTCTTACCCAACAGAGTACATGAAGTAGAGAAGTGGTTCTTACCCAATAGAGTACATGAAGTAGAGAAGTGGTTCTTACCCAACAGAGTACATGAAGTAGAGAAGTGGTTCTTACCCAACAGAGTACATGAAGTAGAGAAGTGGTTCTTACCCAACAGAGTACATGAAGCAGAGAAGTGTTTCTTACCCAACAGAGTACATGAAGTAGAGAAGTGGTTCTTACCCAACAGAGTACATGAAGTAGAGAAGTTGTTCTTACCCAACAGAGTACATGAAGTAGAGAAGTGGTTCTTACCCAACAGAGTACATGAAGCAGAGAAGTGTTTCTTACCCAACAGAGTACATGAAGCAGAGAAGTGTTTCTTACCCAACAGAGTACATGAAGTAGAGAAGTGGTTCTTACCCAACAGAGTACATGAAGTAGAGAAGTTGTTCTTACCCAACAGAGTACATGAAGTAGAGAAGTGGTTCTTACCCAACAGAGTACATGAAGTAGAGAAGTGGTTCTTACCCAACAGAGTACATGAAGTAGAGAAGTGGTTCTTACCCAACAGAGTACATGAAGTAGAGAAGTGGTTCTTACCCAACAGGTCGTTTTGAGGCATCCAATCAACCAGCTTGGTATTGTTGCCTAGGTTACTAGGTGGAACCCCCGAGAACCTACAGACAGACAGGGCGGTAGATGGTCAGACAGAAAGACAGAAAGGTTAGACAGACAGAAAGGGAGGTAGACGGTTAGAGTGACACATTGGGGTTTTATATCTTACCCTACGAGGTCTGGATAACTGCTGGTTTTACTGTTCTACCTGATAACACACCTGGTGTCCCAGGTCTAAATCAGGCCCTGATTAGAGGGGAACAATGACTGGTGTCCCAGGTCTAAATCAGGCCCTGATTAGAGGGGAACAATGACTGGTGTCCCAGGTCTAAATCAGGCCCTGATTAGAGGGGAACAATGACTGGTGTCCCAGGTCTAAATCAGGCCCTGATTAGAGGGGAACAATGACTGGTGTCCCAGGTCTAAATCAGGCCCTGATTAAAGGGGAACAATGACTGGTGTCCCAGGTCTAAATCAGGCCCTGATTAGAGGGGAACAATGACTGGTGTCCCAGGTCTAAATCAGGCCCTGATTAGAGGGGAACAATGACTGGTGTCCCAGGTCTAAATCAGGCCCTGATTAGAGGGGAACAATGACTGGTGTCCCAGGTCTAAATCAGGCCCTGATTAGAGGGGAACAATGACTGGTGTCCCAGGTCTAAATCAGGCCCTGATTAGAGGGGAACAATGACTGGTGTCCCAGGTCTAAATCAGGCCCTGATTAGAGGGGAACAATGACTGGTGTCCCAGGTCTAAATCAGGCCCTGATTAGAGGGGAACAATGACTGGTGTCCCTGGTCTAAATCAGGCCCTGATTAGAGAGTAACAATGACTGGTGTCCCAGGTCTAAATCAGGCCCTGATTAGAGAGTAACAATGACTGGTGTCCCAGGTCTAAATCAGGCCCTGATTAGAGGGGAACAATGACTGGTGTCCCAGGTCTAAATCAGGCCCTGATTAGAGAGTAACAATGACTGGTGTCCCAGGTCTAAATCAGGCCCTGATTAGAGAGTAACAATGACTGGTGTCCCAGGTCTAAATCAGGCCCTGATTAGAGGGGAACAATGACTGGTGTCCCAGGTCTAAATCAGGCCCTGATTAGAGAGGAACAATGACTGGTGTCCCAGGTCTAAATCAGGCCCTAATTAGAGAGGAACAATGACTGGTGTCCCAGGTCTAAATCAGGCCCTAATTAGAGGGGAACAATGACTGGTGTCCCAGGTCTAAATCAGGCCCTAATTAGAGAGTAACAATGACTGGTGTCCCAGGTCTAAATCAGGCCCTGATTAGAGGGGAACAATGACTGGTGTCCCAGGTCTAAATCAGGCCCTGATTAGAGAGTAACAATGACTGGTGTCCCAGGTCTAAATCAGGCCCTGATTAGAGGGGAACAATGACTGGTGTCCCAGGTCTAAATCAGGCCCTGATTAGAGAGTAACAATGACTGGTGTCCCAGGTCTAAATCAGGCCCTGATTAGAGAGGAACAATGACTGGTGTCCCAGGTCTAAATCAGGCCCTGATTAGAGGGGAACAATGACTGGTGTCCCAGGTCTAAATCAGGCCCTGATTAGAGGGGAACAATGACTGGTGTCCCAGGTCTAAATCAGGCCCTGATTAGAGGGGAACAATGACTGGTGTCCCAGGTCTAAATCAGGCCCTGATTAGAGGGGAAACAACCAGATTAGAATTGGACTAGAGGTTAGAGGTCTGTAGTGGGACACTGCAGAGAAGTACACTCCATTCAAGAAGACTTCTATAACTTCATGGCAGTTGGAAATAACATGCTCTAGAACCCAGGGGATGAAGTTGCCCCTAATGATTAAGATCAGGATTGGGGAAGAGGAAGCTGATCCTAGATCTGTTCATCATGGAGCGGGTAAGAGTACATGACTAAATGGCTTCAGTGTTCCTGACCTGAAAGCTGAGAGCTGTGAGAAACTCTGTCACTGCAGAGACACTGGGACATTTACATGCATTCATTATCTCTCTCTCCCTCCCCCCCACCTCTTCCTTTCTCTCTCCAAATCTCTCTCTCTCTATCTCTCTCTCCAACTCTCTCTCCCTCCCCCCCACCTCTTCCTTTCTCTCCCCAAATCCCTTTCTCTCCCCAAATCCCTTTCTCTCCCCAAATCCCTTTCTCTCCGTCTCTGTGCCTCTCTCCCTTTCACACTCTCTCACTCTCTCTCACTCTCTCTCACTCTCTCTCACTCTCTCTCACTCTCTCTCACTCTCTCTCACTCTCACACTCTCACACTCTCACACTCTCACACTCTCACACTCTCTCCCCAAATGTATTTTCATAAATAATAAAATGTTAAAGGCTAATAAGGTTATAACCCTCAGCAAAGGGTTCTACCCAGAACCAAAAAGGGTTCCACTATGGGGACAAACTGAAGAACCCTGTATGGTTCTACTTACACTCTTAGAAATAAAAGGTGCTATGTAAGAATGCTGTTCGTCTACAGCTCAGCCTTCAACACACTCCAAGCTCATCACTAAGCTCAGGGCCCTGGTTCTGAACCTGGGTGTCTGTTCCTGACGGGCCGCCCCCAGGTGGTGAAGGTAGGAAACAACACCTCCACTTCGCCGATCCTCAACACTGGGGCCCCACAAGGGTGCGTGCTCAGCCCACTCCTGTACTCCCTGTTCAGTACGTTTGCAGATGACACAACCGCCTACAAGGAAGAAGTGAGGGCCCTGGCGGAATGGTGCCAGGAAAATAACCTCTCACTCAACATCAACCAAATGAAGGAGCTGATGGTGGACTTCAGGCAGTATCACCACCTGGTACGGCAACTGCACCGTCCTCAACTGACGGGCTCTCCAGAGAGTGGTGCAGTCTGCCCAACGCATCACCAGGGGCAAACTACCCGCCCTCCAGGACATCTACAGCACCCAGTGTCACAGGAAGGCCAAGATGGTCATCAAGGACATCAACCACCCGAGCCACGGACTGTTCACCCCGCTACCATCCAGAAGGCTGGGACAGTACAGGTGCATCAAAGCTGGGACCGAGACTGAAAAACAGCTTCTATATCCAGGCCACCAGACTGTTAAACAGACACCACTATTTTTGTATCCAGGAATTGTATACAGATCCTTGCGACATGGGGCCGTGCATTATCATGCTGAAACATGAGATGAATGGTACGACAATGGACCTCAGGATCTCGTCACGGTATCTCTGTGCATTCAAATCTCTCTCTCTCTCTCGCTCTCTCTCTCGCTCTCTCTCTCTCGCTCTCTCTCTCTCGCTCTCTCTCTCGCTCTCAGCTCTATGTCTGTAGTGAATGGGTCACCAGTGGAATTCTGGGTAAATGATTACACTAGATAAGTTACAACGTGTCACCATAATGACCCTCGGAATCACAGGCATTTTCCTCTCTGCACACACACGCACACACACACACACGCACACACGCACACACGCACACACACACACACGCACACAC
The DNA here is from genome assembly GCA_023634145.1 of Thymallus thymallus. Lineage (NCBI taxonomy): Eukaryota > Metazoa > Chordata > Actinopteri > Salmoniformes > Salmonidae > Thymallus > Thymallus thymallus. The sequence continues at coordinate 431,425 of JAKYLM010000070.1, forward strand.
ACACGCACACACGCACACACACACACACACGCACACACACACGCACACACGCACACACACACACACACACACACACACACACAGGATCAGCTCCCCTCTGTCCACGTAATGTTAGTCATTGTGATCAATTATAAGGGGCCCGTTTCATACCAAGCTGTTCCAGTCTCTTTCTGGTGATCTCCAAACTAAAGTAAATCCCAGTGAAAGACTAGGTCTGGTCCCAAATGGTGCCCTCTTCCTGACAGCGCCTTCAGAAAGTATTCACACCTCTTGAAATTACAGGCTGAATTTAAAATGGATTAAATGTATATGTTGTGTCACTGATACACACACACACCCCTTAATGGAGTTACACCCCTTAATGGAGTTATACCCCTTAATGGAGTTATACCCCTTAATGGAGTTATACCCCTTAATGGAGTTATACCCCTTAATGGAGTTATACCCCTTAATGGAGTTACACCCCTTAATGGAGTTACACCCCTTAATGGAGTTACACCCCTTAATGGAGTTACACCCCTTAATGGAGTTACACCCCTTAATGGAGTTATACCCCTTAATGGAGTTATACCCCTTAATGGAGTTATACCCCTTAATGGAGTTACACCCCTTAATGGAGTTATACCCCTTAATGGAGTTACACCCCTTAATGGAGTTACACCCCTTAATGGAGTTACACCCCTTAATGGAGTTACACCCCTTAATGGAGTTATAACCCTTAATGGAGTTATAACCCTTAATGGAGTTAAACCCCTTAATGGAGTTATACCCCTTAATGGAGTTATACCCCTTAATGGAGTTACACCCCTTAATGGAGTTATACCCCTTAATGGAGTTATACCCCTTAATGGAGTTATAACCCTTAATGGAGTTACACCCCTTAATGGAGTTATACCCCTTAATGGAGTTATACCCCTTAATGGAGTTATACCGCTTAATGGAGTTATACCACTGATACACACACAAACCCCTTAATGGAGTTATACCCCTTAATGGAGTTACACCCCTTAATGGAGTTACACCCCTTAATGGAGTTACACCCCTTAATGGAGTTATACCCCTTAATGGAGTTATACCACTGATACACACACAAACCCCTTAATGGAGTTATACCCCTTAATGGAGTTATACCCCTTAATGGAGTTATACCCCTTAATGGAGTTATACCCCTTAATGGAGTTATACCCCTTAATGGAGTTATGTTTGAAGAAATGTTTACAAATTAATACAAAATGAAAAGATGAAATGTCTTGAGTCAATAAGTATTCAACCCTTTGTTATGTCAAGCCTTAATATGTTCAGGAGTAAACAGGAAGTGCTTAACAGCCACATAATAAGTTGCATGGACTCACTCTGTGTGCAATAATAGTGGTTAACATGATTTAAATAACTACCCCATCACTGTACATCACATATACAATTATGGTCCCTCAGTCGAGCAGTGAATTTCAAACACAGATTCAACCACAAAGACCAGAGAGGTCTGCATCATGTTATGGGTATGCTTGACAACCTGGTTCAGCGGTCTAAGACCCTGCATCTCAGTTCTAGAGGAGTCACTACAGACAACCTTGTTCAGTGGTCTAAGACACTGCATCTCAGTTCTAGAGGAGTCACTACAGACAACCTGGTTCAGTGGTCTAAGACACATCATCTCAGTGTTAGAGGAGTCACTACAGACAACCTGGTTCAGTGGTCTAAGACACTGCATCTCAGTTCTAGAGGAGTCACTACAGACAACCTGGTTCAGTGGTCTAAGACACTGCATCTCAGTGCTAGAGGAGTCACTACAGACAACCTGGTTCAGTGGTCTAAGACACTGCATCTCAGTTCTAGAGGAGTCACTACAGACAACCTGGTTCAGTGGTCTAAGACACATCATCTCAGTGTTAGAGGAGTCACTACAGACAACCTGGTTCAGTGGTCTAAGACACTGCATCTCAGTGTTAGAGGAGTCACTACAGACAACCTGGTTCGAATCCAGACTGTATCACAACCGGCCGTGATTGGGAGTACCATAGGGCGGCGCACAATTGGTCCAGCGTTGTCCGAGTTTGGCCGGTGTAGGCCGTCATTTAAATAACAATTTGTTCTTAACTGACTTGCCTAGTTAAATAAAAAAAATTCAAATGAACAAAAGAAATGAAATAGAGCTAAGAACAGACAAAATCCTGGAGGAAAACCTGGTTCAGTCTGGTTCCTCCAGACACTGGGTTCACCTTTCAGCAGGACAATCACCTACAACACAAGGCCACATATACACAAGAGTTGCTGACCAAGAAGACAGTGAATGTTCCTGAGAGGCCGAGTTACAGTTTTAACTTAAATCATCTTGAAAATCTATGGAAAGACCTGAAAATGGTTGTCTAGCAACGACCAACAAACAACATGATAGAGATTGAAGAACTGTACGAAGAATAATGGGCAAAGTATACCATAATCCAGACGTGGAAAGATCTTAGAGACTGACCCAGAAAGACTCACAGCTGGAATCACTGCTAAAGGTTATTCTGTACCATAATCCAGGCGTGGAAAGATCTTAGAGACTGACCCAGAAAGACTCACAGCTGGAATCACTGCTAAAGGTTATTCTGTACCATAATCCAGGCGTGGAAAGATCTTAGAGACTGACCCAGAAAGACTCACAGCTGGAATCACTGCTAAAGGTTATTCTGTACCATAATCCAGGCGTGGAAAGATCTTAGAGACTGACCCAGAAAGACTCACAGCTGGAATCACTGCTAAAGGTTATTCTGTACCATAATCCAGGCGTGGAAAGATCTCAGAGACTGACCCAGAAAGACTCACAGCTGGAATCACTGCTAAAGGTTATTCTGTACCATAATCCAGGCGTGGAAAGATCTCAGAGACTGACCCAGAAAGACTCACAGCTGGAATCACTGCTAAAGGTTATTCTGTACCATAATCCAGGCGTGGAAAGATCTTAGAGACTGACCCAGAAAGACTCACAGCTGGAATCACTGCTAAAGGTTATTCTGTACCATAATCCAGGCGTGGAAAGATCTTAGAGACTGACCCAGAAAGACTCACAGCTGGAATCACTGCTAAAGGTTATTCTGTACCATAATCCAGGCGTGGAAAGATCTCAGAGACTGACCCAGAAAGACTCACAGCTGGAATCACTGCTAAAGGTTATTCTGTACCATAATCCAGGCGTGGAAAGATCTCAGAGACTGACCCAGAAAGACTCACAGCTGGAATCACTGCTAAAGGTTATTCTGTACCATAATCCAGGCGTGGAAAGATCTCAGAGACTGACCCAGAAAGACTCACAGCTGGAATCACTGCTAAAGGTTATTCTGTACCATAATCCAGGCGTGGAAAGATCTCAGAGACTGACCCAGAAAGACTCACAGCTGGAATCACTGCTAAAGGTTATTCTGTACCATAATCCAGGCGTGGAAAGATCTCAGAGACTGACCCAGAAAGACTCACAGCTGGAATCACTGCTAAAGGTTATTCTGTACCATAATCCAGGCGTGGAAAGATCTCAGAGACTGACCCAGAAAGACTCACAGCTGGAATCACTGCTAAAGGTTATTCTGTACCATAATCCAGGCGTGGAAAGATCTCAGAGACTGACCCAGAAAGACTCACAGCTGGAATCACTGCTAAAGGTTATTCTGTACCATAATCCAGGCGTGGAAAGATCTCAGAGACTGACCCAGAAAGACTCACAGCTGGAATCACTGCTAAAGGTTATTCTGTACCATAATCCAGGCGTGGAAAGATCTTAGAGACTGACCCAGAAAGACTCACAGCTGGAATCACTGCTAAAGGTTATTCTGTACCATAATCCAGGCGTGGAAAGATCTTAGAGACTGACCCAGAAAGACTCACAGCTGGAATCACTGCTAAAGGTTATTCTGTACCATAATCCAGGCGTGGAAAGATCTTAGAGACTGACCCAGAAAGACTCACAGCTGGAATCACTGCTAAAGGTTATTCTGTACCATAATCCAGGCGTGGAAAGATCTTAGAGACTGACCCAGAAAGACTCACAGCTGGAATCACTGCTAAAGGTTATTCTGTACCATAATCCAGGCGTGGAAAGATCTTAGAGACTGACCCAGAAAGACTCACAGCTGGAATCACTGCTAAAGGTTATTCTGTACCATAATCCAGGCGTGGAAAGATCTTAGAGACTGACCCAGAAAGACTCACAGCTGGAATCACTGCTAAAGGTTATTCTGTACCATAATCCAGGCGTGGAAAGATCTTAGAGACTGACCCAGAAAGACTCACAGCTGGAATCACTGCTAAAGGTTATTCTGTACCATAATCCAGGCGTGGAAAGATCTCAGAGACTGACCCAGAAAGACTCACAGCTGGAATCACTGCTAAAGGTTATTCTGTACCATAATCCAGGCGTGGAAAGATCTCAGAGACTGACCCAGAAAGACTCACAGCTGGAATCACTGCTAAAGGTTATTCTGTACCATAATCCAGGCGTGGAAAGATCTCAGAGACTGACCCAGAAAGACTCACAGCTGGAATCACTGCTAAAGGTTATTCTGTACCATAATCCAGGCGTGGAAAGATCTTAGAGACTGACCCAGAAAGACTCACAGCTGGAATCACTGCTAAAGGTTATTCTGTACCATAATCCAGGCGTGGAAAGATCTTAGAGACTGACCCAGAAAGACTCACAGCTGGAATCACTGCTAAAGGTTATTCTGTACCATAATCCAGGCGTGGAAAGATCTTAGAGACTGACCCAGAAAGACTCACAGCTGGAATCACTGCTAAAGGTTATTCTGTACCATAATCCAGGCGTGGAAAGATCTTAGAGACTGACCCAGAAAGACTCACAGCTGGAATCACTGCTAAAGGTTATTCTGTACCATAATCCAGGCGTGGAAAGATCTTAGAGACTGACCCAGAAAGACTCACAGCTGGAATCACTGCTAAAGGTTATTCTAATGTATTGACTCAGGGGGTTGAATACTTATATGTTTCTTCCTCTTTGACAGAGTATTTTGTGTAGATCATTTAAATCTATTTTTGAAACACGACTAAATGTGTAAAAATAATGTGTATGTGATTGAGGGAAACTAGTACCTCCAGACCACGCGTTGGGGCAGCCTGCCCAGGGCTCCAGACAGTTTGTGAGCGATGTCCTCTGAGAGGTATTTGACCCCGGCGCCAAACGATACCACCACGAAACCATGTTCCGCCGTGTCACTCACCCACGACTCAAACTCCTGCAGCACACAGAGACACAGAGAGATGGACACGCACACACAGAGACACAGAGAGATGGACACGCACACACAGAGACACAGAGAGATGGAAACGCACACACAGAGACACAGAGAGATGGACACGCACACAGAGACACAGAGAGATGGACACGCACACACAGAGACACAGAGAGATGGAAACACACACAGAGACACAGAGAGATGGACACGCACACAGAGAGATGGACACGCACACACAGAGACACAGAGAGATGGACACGCACACACAGAGACACAGAGAGATGGAAACACACACAGAGACACAGAGAGATGGACACGCACACAGAGACACAGAGAGATGGACACGCACACAGAGACACAGAGAGATGGACACGCACACACAGAGAGATGGACACGCACACACAGAGAGATGGACACGCACACACAGAGAGATGGACACGCACACACAGAGACACAGAGAGATGGACACGCACACACAGAGACACAGAGAGATGGACACGCACACACAGAGACACAGAGAGATGGGCACGCACACAGAGACACAGAGAGATGGACACGCACACAGAGACACAGAGAGATGGACACGCACACAGAGACATGGACACGCACACAGAGACATGGACACGCACACAGAGACATGGACACGCACACACAGAGACACAGAGAGATGGACACGCACACAGAGACATGGACACGCACACAGAGACACGGACACAGAGACACAGAGAGATGGACACACACAGACACAAAAAGAGAGAAGAGACCGTTAAAATCTAGACATAGGACTACCTGTTGTCCAACACACAACAACACACACACACACACACACACCTAACACCCTGTGACTATTGTCTCTATGACTACTGTCTCCATGACTACTGTACCCACGACTACTGTACCCACGACTACTCTGGACTCTGTTTACATCATCGTCAAACTTTATTGATATCAAACAGAGAACCAAACCATGACAGAATGTGATGTCACAGGCCAGCACAACGGTCACATGATCTTTCTACTTCCTGTCTGTCTCCCATGACCCTGGTTGACCCCTGAGTGAGGTGATAGTCCCCACAACCTCTCTCTGTCACAAGTTTCCCCTAGGTTCAGATCTAGGATCAGCTTCCCCTCCCCCAACCCTAACCAATCCTAACCCTAAGCATTAGTGGGGTGAATGCAAAACTGACCCAGGATCAGCATCTAGGGATAACATTACCTTACTCCCTGCAGCCGACTCTGGGCTGGCCATAGGGCACCCATAAATGGCACCCATAGGGCTCTGGTCAAAAGTAGTGCACTTTATAGGGAATAGTATGGTACATTGTGAATGCTGTTAATTGTAGCCAACTGTCTATCTGATCCTAGATCTGTTAGCCGTTAGCAATGTTAGCATGATGGTTAACTGTGTTTCATTACATATACGGTTATCAAAGCTCTTTAGCTGTTAGCATAATGGCTAACTGTGTTTAGCTGTTAGCATGACGTGCTGTAGACAGTAAGCTAGCCTGCTAATAGGGGACTATAGTGCCTTGTGTTGGTTAAAAATGCATTACACATGTTACATTAAGACACATTGTTCCAGTATGCTAACAGACTAGCTACACATGTTACATTAAGACACATTGTTCCAGTATGCTAACAGACTAGCTACACATGTTACATTAAGAAATATTGTGCCAGAACACTGGGCCCAGTGACACGCTCAATGGAGTGTATAGAATCACCAAACATTAGCCTAGCATGCTAGCAGCCTAGATGAACGTCAGCCATTGTACAGTCCGGTCTGAAAAGGCCTCATTTGGGTGACTGGGAGGGAGGGAATGATGTAAGGACAGGGGGAGAGAACGAGAGACGGAGGAGAGTCAAGTCTTTGGTAGTCTCTAGGCAGATTGTGTGTGTGTGTGTGTGTGTGTGTGTGTGTGTGTGTGTGTATATGTGTATATGTGTGTGTGTGTGTGTGTGTGTGTGTGTGTGTGTGTGTGTGTGTGTGTGTGTGTGTGTGTGTGTGCGTGAGCTCTGGGGCTGGCACGGACTATAAACCTAGGACACACTGGTCCTAGTGTCTCTACAACGCAGACCCTGTATGTGTGTGTGTCACAGGCCCAGAGAGAGAATGAGAGAGAAAGAGGGGGAGAGAGAGAGCGAGAGAGAGAGCGAGAGAGCGAGAGAGAGGGGGGCGGAGGGCTTGTTGTGTTACAATGGCCCTCTTCTCCACTCTGACCCTCGACCCCAAAGCCAGAACAATGCCTTCTTATTGGCTAAAGCGACATTCCACAACCCTCCGCACTGGATGCCGGCGGCCCGCGCTCTCTCGTCTCCGTACGTCAGAGCTGACCCCCCTCTGGCCGCTGAACCATTTCCCCACACCACTCAGCATGACATGGCAAGGGCCAACCCAGCCAGATCGATAAAAGATCACACACACACAATGCACTATACAGTTGGTGTCAACCACAGTGCCATGTTATACTTTATGTGGGTCAGTCAGTTCTGTTGGACCTCACATACACACATATATACAGAAAATCACATTCTATGATTTTTAAGTAATTAATTTGCATTTTATTGCATGACATAAGTATTTGATACATCAGAAAAGCAGAACTTAATATTTGGTACAGAAACCTTTGTTTGCAATTTCAGAGATCATACGTTTCCTGTAGTTCTTGACCAGGTTTGCACACACTGCAGCAGGGATTTTGGCCCACTCCTCCATACAGATCCTTCAGGTTTCGGGGCTGTCGCTGGGCAATACGGACTTTCAGCTCCCTCCAAAGATTTTCTATTGGGTTCAGGTCTGGAGACTGGCTAGGCCACTCCAGGACCTTGAGATGCTTCTTACGGAGCCACTCCTTAGTTGCCCTGGCTGTGTATTTTGGGTCGTTGTCATGCTGGAAGACCCAGCCACGACCCATCTTCAATGCTCTTACTGAGGGAAGGAGGTTGTTGGCCAAGATCTCGCGATACATGGACCCATCCATCCTCCCCTCAATACGGTGCAGTCATCCTGTCCCCTATGCAGAAAAGCATCCCCAAAGAATGATGTTTCCACCTCCATGCTTCACAGTTGGGATGGTGTTCTTGGGGTTGTACTCATCCTTCTTCTTCCTCCAAACACGGCGAGTGTAGTTTAGACCAAAAAGCTCTATTTTTGTCTCATCAGACCACATAACCTTCTCCCATTCCTCCTCTGGATCATCCAGATGGTCATTGGAAAACTTCAGACGGGCCTGGACATGCGATGGCTTGAGCAGGGGGACCTTGCGTGCGCTGCAGGATTTTAATCCATGACGGCGTAGTGTGTTACTAATGGTTTTCTTTGAGACTGTGGTCCCAGCTCTCTTCAGGTCA
>JAKYLM010000070.1:445000-475000 GCA_023634145.1 Thymallus thymallus
TAGTATCACAATGTTACCTGGCCCCTCTCTGACACCAATGACCCTGCTACTTAGTATCACAATGTTACCTGGAGCCCTCTGACACCAATGACCCTGCTACTTAGTATCACAATGTTACCTGGCCCCTCTCTGACACCAATGATCCTGCTACTTAGTATCACAATGTTACCTGGCCCCTCTCTGACACCAATGACCCTGCTACTTAGTATCACAATGTTACCTGGAGCCCTCTGACACCAATGATCCTTCTACTTAGTATCACAATGTTACCTGGCCCCTCTCTGACACCAATGACCCTGCTACTTAGTATCACAATGTTACCTGGAGCCTTCTGACACCAATGACTCTGCTACTTAGTATCACAATGTTACCTGCCCCCTCTCTGACACCAATGATCCTGCTACTTAGTATCACAATGTTACCTGGCCCCTCTCTGACACCAATGATCCTTCTACTTAGTATCACAATGTTACCTGGCCCCTCTCTGACACCAATGACCCAGCTACTTAGTATCACAATGTTACCTGGAGCCCTCTGACACCAATGACCCTGCTACTTAGTAACACAATGTTACCTGGCCCCTCTCTGACACCAATGATCCTGCTACTTAGTATCACAATGTTACCTGGCCCCTCTCTGACACCAATGACCCTGCTACTTAGTATCACTATGTTACCAGGTGTCCTCTGACACCAATGACCCTGCTACTTAGTATCACAATGTTACCTGGAGCCCTCTGACACCAATGACCCTGCTACTTAGTATCACAATGTTACCTGGCCCCTCTCTGACACCAATGACCCTGCTACTTAGTATCACAATGTTACCTGGAGCCCTCTGACACCAATGATCCTTCTACTTAGTATCACAATGTTACCTGCCCCCTCTCTGACACCAATGATCCTGCTACTTAGTATCACAATGTTACCTGGCCCCTCTCTGACACCAATGACCCTGCTACTTAGTATCACAATGTTACCTGGCCCCTCTCTGACACCAATGATCCTGCTACTTAGTATCACAATGTTACCTGGCCCCTCTCTGACACCAATGACCCTGCTACTTAGTATCACTATGTTACCAGGTGTCCTCTGACACCAATGACCCTGCTACTTAGTATCACAATGTTACCTGGAGCCCTCTGACACCAATGACCCTGCTACTTAGTATCACAATGTTACCTGGCCCCTCTCTGACACCAATGACCCTGCTACTTAGTATCACAATGTTACCTGGCCCCTCTCTGACACCAATGACCCTGCTACTTAGTATCACAATGTTACCTGGCGCCCCTCTGACACCAGGAAGGCAGTATCATGTCCCTGGAGGTGGAGCTCTGTTGCCAGGGTCTTGAAGATGTAGAGATGAGATTCAAACATGATGGGAGGGACTACGATGATCCTGGAGGACCAGCATGCACTGGGGTAGAGGGAGAGGAGGAGGAGGGAGAGGAGTGACGGGGGAGGGTGCATGGCTGGGAGGAACAGAGGGGAAGGGAGGAGCGGAAGAGACAAAGAAAGGAGGCAAATTTATCAGACTGTATCAGAACCAATAGCATATTTATCAGACTGTATCAGAACCAATAGCATATTTATCAGACTGTATCAGAACCAATAACATATTTATCAAACTGTATCAGAACCAATAACATATTTATCAAACTGTATCAGAACCAATAACATATTTATCAGACTGTATCAGAACCAATAATATATTTATCAGACTGTATCAGAACCAATAACATATTTATCAGACTGTATCAGAACCAATAACATATTTATCAGACTGTATCAGAACCAATAACATATTTATCAGACTGTATCAGAACCAATAATATATTTATCAGACTGTATCAGAACCAATAACATATTTATCAGACTGTATCAGAACCAATAGCATATTTATCAGACTGTATCAGAACCAATAACATATTTATCAGACTGTATCAGAACCAATAACATATTTATCAGACTGTATCAGAACCAATAACATATTTATCAGACTGTATCAGAACCAATAACATATTTATCAGACTGTATCAGAACCAATAACATATTTATCAGACTGTATCAGAACCAATAACATATTTATCAGACTGTATCAGAACCAATAACATATTTATCAAACTGTATCAGAACCAATAACATATTTATCAAACTGTATCAGAACCAATAACATATTTATTAGACTGTATCAGAACCAATTATACACTACTCAATAAAATAAAGGGAACACTTAAACAACAATATGTAACTCCAAGTCAATCACACTTCTGTGAAACCAAACTGTCCACTTAGGAAGCAACACATTGACAATTGACAATAAATTTCACATGCTGTTGTGCAAATGGAATAGACAACAGGTGGAAATTATAGGCAATTAGCAAGACAGCCCCAATAAAGGAGTGGTTCTGCAGGTGGTGACCACAGACCACTTCTCAGTTCCTATGCTTCCTGGCTGATGTTTTGGTCACTTTTGAATGCTGGCGGTGCTTTCACTCTAGTGGTAGCATGAGACGGAGTCTACAACCCACACAAGTGGCTCAGGTAGTGCAGCTCATCCAGGATGGCACATCAATGCGAGCTGTGGCAAGAAGGTTTGCTGTGTCTGTCAGCGTAGTGTCCAGAGCATGGAGGCGCTACCAGGTGACAGGCCAGTACATCAGGAGATGTGGAGGAGGCCGTAGGAGGGCAACAACCCAGCAGCAGGACCGCTACCTCCGCCTTTGTGCAAGGAGGAGCAGGAGGAGCACTGCCAGAGCCCTGCAAAATGACCTCCAGCAGGCCACAAATGTGCATATGTCTGCTCAAACGGTCAGAAACAGACTCCATGAAGGTGGTATGAGGGCCCGACGTCCACAGGTGGGGGTTGTGCTTACAGCCCAACACCGTGCAGGACGTTTGGCATTTGCCAGAGAACACCAAGATTGGCAAATTCGCCACTGGTGCCCTGTGCTCTTCACAGATGAAAGCAGGTTCACACTGAGCACATGTGACAGACGTGACAGAGTCTGGAGACGCCGTGGAGAACGTTCTGCTGCCTGCAACATCCTCCAGCATGACCGGTTTGGCGGTGGGTCAGTCAGGTAGCCTGACTGCCATTAGGTACCGAGATGAGATCCTCAGACCCCTTGTGAGATCATATGCTGGTGCGGTTGGCCCTGGGTTCCTCCTAATGCAAGACAATGCTAGACCTCATGTGGCTGGAGTGTGTCAGCAGTTCCTGCAAGAGGAAGGCATTGATGCTGTGGACTGGCCCGCCCGTTCCCCAGACCTGAATCCAATTGAGCACATCTGGGACATCATGTCTCGCTCCATCCACCAACGCCACGTTGCACCACAGACTGTCACCGCAAACTGTATCAGAACCAATAGCATATTTATCAGACTGTATCAGAACCAATAGCACAACCCGTGTGGGTAGAACGACCGTCATTCAAACCTCTGCTGCTATCTGTACACACACACACAATGGATCTTTACGGCAGCCAGCTCCCAGCTTATTATCGTCTCCCCATCCCTTTCTCCATACTGTTGAATCTAACACTCCAGACTGGTTCACAGTCGTGTGTGTGAGTGTGTGACTAAAGTACACAATAGGTAACTGATTATTAACTGAGGCGTTCTGAGGGTTTGGTCCCAAATGGCATCCTATTCCCTATATAGTGCACTACATTTGACCAGGGCCTTATGGGGAATAGTATGCAATTTGGGATTCAGACATTGATATGTGACTTACTTCCAACTGGTGACCTATGGCACCGTTATGCTACAGTATGTAACCTGTGTGTGTTGGTTGGTTGGTTGTTCTATCATTGTGGGGACCTAAAATCCCCAGAAGTCCCCTAAAGGATAGTGTTGACATGGTCAGAGACATAGGGTTCGAGGTTTGAAGTGTTGACATGGTCAGAGACATAGGGCCTGAGGTTTGAAGTGTTGACATGGTCAGAGACATAGGGCCTGAGGTTTGAAGTGTTGACATGGTCAGAGACATAGGGCCCGAGGTTTGAAGTGTTGACATGGTCAGAGACATAGGGTTCGAGGTTTGAAGTGTTGACATGGTCAGAGACATAGGGCCTGAGGTTTGAAGTGTTGACATGGTCAGAGACATAGGGCCCGAGGTTTGAAGTGTTGACATGGTCAGAGACATAGGGTTCGAGGTTTGAAGTGTTGACATGGTCAGAGACATAGGGTCCGAAGTTTGGGCATGGAAATGTTGCTCAATTGGTATCAAGGGGACTAACGTGTTTTTGTATTTTATTCGGATCCCCATTAGTTGTTGCTAGACGGGCTGCTCTGTTCTGGGCCAGCTGAGTTTAGTCACATCATTTCTCAGTGTGCAGGAAGTCAGCCAATCAGATGTGCAGACAGTCTTATTAGCCACTCCTTTTGCCCCATCTCTATGAACCATACAGTTGTTCAATTCCTCATCAATCCATGGATCCTTAACAGTTCTAACAGTCAGTTTCTTAACAGGTGCATGTTTATCAATAACTGGAAGAAGCAATTTCATGAATTCATCAGTGCAGCGTCTGGATGCTCCTTATTAATCACATCAGACCAACATATATTTATAACATCATCCACATAAGAGTCACAGCTAAATACTTTGTATGATCTCTATTTTAGGCCCAGCTTTTGGAACTTTGGCTTTCCTGGATATAGCCATTATATTGTGATCACTGCATCCAATGGGTACGGATACAGCTTTAGAGCAAAGTTCTACAGTATTAGTAAAAATGTGATCGATACATGTGGATGATGTTGTTCCTGTAGTGTTTGTAAACACCCTGGTAGGTTGATTAATAACCTGAACCAGATTACAGGCCCTGGTTACAGTGAGAAGCTTCCTCTTGACCGGACAGCTTGATGAAAACCAGTCAATATTCAGGTCCCCAAGAAAGTAGACCTCTGTTAACATCACATACACTATCAAGCATTTCACACATATTATTTAGATACTGACTGATAGCACTTGGTGGCCTATAGCAACACCCCAAAAGAAGATGTGTCAGGTAGACATTCCCCACACCATTACACCACCAGCCCGTACCGCTGACACCAGGCAGGGTGGGGCCATGGACTTACGCCAACTCCGCAACAGGAACCGGAATTCGTCGCGGACCAAGCAATGTTTTTCGACTCCTCAATTGTACAGTGTTGGTGATCGCGTGGCTACTGGAGCCGCTAATTCTTGTTTTTAGCTGATAGGAGTGTAACCCGTTGTGGTCGTCTGCTGCAACAGCCCATCCATGGCAAGGGCTGACGAGTTGTGTGTTCCGAGACGCCGTTCTGCGCCGTTATTTGTCTGTTTGTGGCCCGCCGGGTTAGCTTGCACCATTCTTGCCATTCTAATTCGACCTTCGAGCTGTTTTGGCCCACAGGACTGCCACTGACTGGATTGGCCCACAGGACTGCCACTGACTGGATTGGCCCACAGGACTGCCACTGACTGGATTGGCCCACAGGACCGCCACTGACTGGATTGGCCCACAGGACCGCCACTGACTGGATTAGCCCACAGGACTGCCACTGACTGGATTGGCCCACAGGACTGCCACTGACTGGATGTGTTTTGTTTGTCACACCATTCTCTGTAAACCCTAGATACTGTCGTGTCTGTTTTGGCCCACAGGACTGCCACTGACTGGATTGGCCCACAGGACTGCCACTGACTGGATTGGCCCACAGGACTGCCACTGACTGGATTGGCCCACAGGACCGCCACTGACTGGATTGGCCCACAGGACCGCCACTGACTGGATTAGCCCACAGGACTGCCACTGACTGGATTGGCCCACAGGACTGCCACTGACTGGATGTGTTTTGTTTGTCACACCATTCTCTGTAAACCCTAGATACTGTCGTGTGTGAAAAGCCCAGGAGCCGGATCCAGAATCTGAGATTCTGGATCCGGCTTGCCTGGCACCGACGATCCTACCACGCTCAATTAGTTCACTTGTTTTTCCCATTCTAAATGTCAATTGAACAGTAACTGAATGCCTCAATGCCTGTCTGCCTGCTTTATATATCAAGCCACAGCCACGTGACTCACAGGGGGGTGTAACTAATAAACTGTGCATTTAGAGAGTCGGGACAAATGTTTTAACTTACAATATAGTTCTAATTCTAGACATTCAGTTACACAGCACTGTTTAAATGTTCCCCATGTAATGTTAACAGGGTTCTAACATGGCTGCCATATAATGTTGTAGTGTAAATGCATCATAATGCAGAAACAATGCAACTCTGTAAATATCGGTCTTTGCTTTACAACTACACAGTATTTGTATTTGTATTGTTGCCGAGGCAGCAGCTACTCTTCCTGCTAAATTAAGGCAGTTTATACAATTTGAAAACCATTACAATGCATTCAGAGATTTCACAACACACTGTGTTCCCTCAGGCCCCTACTCCACCACTACCACATATCTACAGTACAACACACTGTGTTCCCTCAGGTCCCTACTCCACCACTACCACATATCTACAATACAACACACTGTGTTCCCTCAGGTCCCTACTCCACCACTACCACATATCTACAGTACAACACACTGTGTTCCCTCAGGCCCCTACTCCACCACTACCACATATCTACAGTACAACACACTGTGTGCCCTCAGGCCCCTACTCCACCACTACCACATATCTACAGTACAACACACTGTGTTCCCTCAGGCCCCTACTCCACCACTACCACATATCTACAGTACAACACACTGTGTTCCCTCAGGCCCCTACTCCACCACTACCACATATCTACAGTACAACACACTGTGTTCCCTCAGGCCCCTACTCCACCACTACCACATATCTACAACACACTGTGTTCCCTCAGGCCCCTACTCCACCACTACCACATATCTACAATACAACACACTGTGTTCCCTCAGGCCCCTACTCCACCACTACCACATATCTACAATACAACACACTGTGTTCCCTCAGGTCCCTACTCCACCACTACCACATATCTACAGTACAACACACTGTGTTCCCTCAGGCCCCTACTCCACCACTACCACATATCTACAACACACTGTGTTCCCTCAGGCCCCTACTCCACCACATATCTACAGTACAACACACTGTGTTCCCTCAGGCCCCTACTCCACCACTACCACATATCTACAGTACAACACACTGTGTTCCCTCAGGCCCCTACTCCACCACTACCACATATCTACAACACACTGTGTTCTCTCAGGCCCCTACTCCACCACATATCTACAGTACAACACACTGTGTTCCCTCAGGCCCCTACTCCACCACTACCACATATCTACAACACACTGTGTTCCCTCAGGTCCCTACTCCACCACTACCACATATCTACAACACACTGTGTTCCCTCAGGCCCCTACTCCACCACATATCTACAGTACAACACACTGTGTTCCCTCAGGCCCCTACTCCACCACTACCACATATCTACAACACACTGTGTTCCCTCAGGCCCCTACTCCACCACATATCTACAGTACAACACACTGTGTTCCCTCAGGCCCCTACTCCACCACTACCACATATCTACAGTACAACACACTGTGTTCCCTCAGGCCCCTACTCCACCACTACCACATATCTACAGTACAACACACTGTGTTCCCTCAGGCCCCTACTCCACCACATATCTACAGTACAACACACTGTGTTCCCTCAGGCCCCTACTCCACCACTACCACATATCTACAGTACAACACACTGTGTTCCCTCAGGTCCCTACTCCACCACTACCACATATCTACAACACACTGTGTTCCCTCAGGTCCCTACTCCACCACTACCACATATCTACAACACACTGTGTTCCCTCAGGTCCCTACTCCACCACTACCACATATCTACAGTACAACACACTGTGTTCCCTCAGGTCCCTACTCCACCACTACCACATATCTACAATACAACACACTGTGTTCCCTCAGGCCCCTACTCCACCACTACCACATATCTACAGTACAACACACTGTGTTCCCTCAGGCCCCTACTCCACCACTACCACATATCTACAGTACAACACACTGTGTTCCCTCAGGCCCCTACTCCACCACTACCACATATCTACAACACACTGTGTTCCCTCAGGCCCCTACTCCACCACTACCACATATCTACAGTACAACACACTGTGTTCCCTCAGGCCCCTACTCCACCACTACCACATATCTACAACACACTGTGTTCCCTCAGGCCCCTACTCCACCACTACCACATATCTACAACACACTGTGTTCCCTCAGGCCCCTACTCCACCACTACCACATATCTACAGTACAACACACTGTGTTCCCTCAGAACCCTACTCCACCACTACAACACACTGTGTTCCCTCAAGCCCCTACTCCACCACTACCACATATCTAAAATACAACACACTGTGTTCCCTCAGGCCCCTACTCCACCACTACCACATATCTACAGTACAACACACTGTGTTCCCTCAGGCCCCTACTCCACCACTACCACATATCTACAACACACTGTGTTCCCTCAAGCCCCTACTCCACCACTACCACATATCTACAATACAACACACTGTGTTCCCTCAGGCCCCTACTCCACCACTACCACATATCTACAATACAACACACTGTGTTCCCTCAGGCCCCTACTCCACCACTACCCCATATCTACAATACAACACACTGTGTTCCCTCAGGCCCCTACTCCACCACTACCACATATCTACAACACACTGTGTTCCCTCAGGCCCCTACTCCACCACTACCACATATCTACAGTACAACACACTGTGTTCCCTCAGGCCCCTACTCCACCACTACCACATATCTACAATACAACACACTGTGTTCCCTCAGGCCCCTACTCCACCACTACCACATATCTACAACACACTGTGTTCCCTCAGGCCCCTACTCCACCACTACCACATATCTACAGTACAACACACTGTGTTCCCTCAGGCCCCTACTCCACCACTACCACATATCTACAACACACTGTGTTCCCTCAGGCCCCTACTCCACCACTACCACATATCTACAACACACTGTGTTCCCTCAGGCCCCTACTCCACCACTACCACATATCTACAATACAACACACTGTGTTCCCTCAGGCCCCTACTCCACCACTACCACATATCTACAGTACAACACACTGTGTTCCCTCAGGCCCCTACTCCACCACTACCACATATCTACAGTACAACACACTGTGTTCCCTCAGGCCCCTACTCCACCACTACCACATATCTACAATACAACACACTGTGTTCCCTCAGGCCCCTACTCCACCACTACCACATATCTACAGTACAACACACTGTGTTCCCTCAGGCCCCTACTCCACCACTACCACATATCTACAGTACAACACACTGTGTTCCCTCAGGCCCCTACTCCACCACTACCACATATCTACAGTACAACACACTGTGTTCCCTCAGGCCCCTACTCCACCACTACCACATATCTACAGTACAACACACTGTGTTCCCTCAGGCCCCTACTCCACCACTACCACACATCTACAGTACAACACACTGTGTTCCCTCAGGCCCCTACTCCACCACTACCACATATCTACAGTACAACACACTGTGTTCCCTCAGGCCCCTACTCCACCACTACCACATATCTACAACACACTGTGTTCCCTCAGGCCCCTACTCCACCACTACCACATATCTACAATACAACACACTGTGTTCCCTCAGGCCCCTACTCCACCACTACCACATATCTACAACACACTGTGTTCCCTCAGGCCCCTACTCCACCACTACCACATATCTACAGTACAACACACTGTGTTCCCTCAGGCCCCTACTCCACCACATATCTACAGTACAACACACTGTGTTCCCTCAGGCCCCTACTCCACCACTACCACATATCTACAACACACTGTGTTCCCTCAGGCCCCTACTCCACCACTACCACATATCTACAACACACTGTGTTCCCTCAGGCCCCTACTCCACCACTACCACATATCTACAATACAACACACTGTGTTCCCTCAGGCCCCTACTCCACCACTACCACATATCTACAGTACAACACACTGTGTTCCCTCAGGCCCCTACTCCACCACTACCACATATCTACAGTACAACACACTGTGTTCCCTCAGGCCCCTACTCCACCACTACCACATATCTACAGTACAACACACTGTGTTCCCTCAGGCCCCTACCCCACCACTACCACATATCTACAACACACTGTGTTCCCTCAGGCCCCTACTCCACCACTACCACATATCTACAATACAACACACTGTGTTCCCTCAGGCCCCTACTCCACCACTACCACATATCTACAGTACAACACACTGTGTTCCCTCAGGCCCCTACTCCACCACTACCACATATCTACAGTACAACACACTGTGTTCCCTCAGGCCCCTACTCCACCACTACCACATATCTACAACACACTGTGTTCCCTCAGGCCCCTACTCCACCACTACCACATATCTACAATACAACACACTGTGTTCCCTCAGGCCCCTACTCCACCACTACCACATATCTACAGTACAACACACTGTGTTCCCTCAGGCCCCTACTCCACCACTACCACATATCTACAATACAACACACTGTGTTCCCTCAGGCCCCTACTCCACCACTACCACATATCTACAGTACAACACACTGTGTTCCCTCAGGCCCCTACTCCACCACTACCACATATCTACAATACTAAATCCATGTGTACGTGTGTAATAGTGCATAAGGTGTATTTTCATCTGTTTTTTTAATCTAATTTTACTGCTTGCATGAGTTACTTGATATGGAATAGAGTTCCATGTATTCAAAAAGTCTCCATCAAAGACCATGTGTTAATGCCATCTAAAGCCACCTAACAGACAGTCTATCTGCCTACCACTCTATCAACCATCTGTCTATCACCTCCACTCCACCTTACCATGGCAACCGCCTAGCGTCTAGCGCCCATCAGCCCCATCACGACTCAGGTTACACGCGCGCAACCAGCTACTCTGTGGTAACAGGCTGACTGGTGGATCAGTAACCAGCTACTCTGTGGTAACAGGGTGAGTGGTGGATCAGTAACCAGCTACTCTGTGGTAACAGGCTGACTGGTGGATCAGTAACCAGCTACTCTGTGGTAACAGGGTGAGTGGTGGATCAGTAACCAGCTACTCTGTGGTAACAGGGTGAGTGGTGGATCAGTAACCAGCTACTCTGTGGTAACAGGCTGACTGGTGGATCAGTAACCAGCTACTCTGTGGTAACAGGGTGAGTGGTGGATCAGTAACCAGCTACTCTGTGGTAACAGGCTGACTGGTGGATCAGTAACCAGCTACTCTGTGGTAACAGGCTGACTGGTGGATCAGTAACCAGCTACTCTGTGGTAACAGGCTGAGTGGTAGATCAGTAACCAGCTACTCTGTGGTAACAGGGTGAGTGGTAGATCAGTAACCAGCTACTCTGTGGTAACAGGCTGAGTGGTGGATCAGTAACCAGCTACTCTGTGGTAACAGGGCGAGTGGTCCCCCCTGGTTAGGGTGTTGGGCCTGTAACCGAAAGGTAGCCTAGTGGTTAGGGTGTTGGGCCTGTAACCGAAAGGTAGCCTAGTGGTTAGGGTGTTGGGCCTGTAACCGAAAGGTAGCCTAGTGGTTAGGGTGTTGGGCCAGTAACCAAAAGGTAGCCTAGTGGTTAGGGTGTTGGGCCAGTAACCGAAAGGTAGCCTAGTGGTTAGGGTGTTGGGCCAGTAACCAAAAGGTAGCCTAGTGGTTAGGGTGTTGGGCCCATAACTGAAAGGTAGCCTAGTGGTTAGGGTGTTGGGCCCATAACCGAAAGGTAGCCTAGTGGTTAGGGTGTTGGGCCCATAACTGAAAGGTAGCCTAGTGGTTAGGGTGTTGGGCCCATAACCGAAAGGTAGCCTAGTGGTTAGGGTGTTGGGCCCATAACCAAAAGGTAGCCTAGTGGTTAGGGTGTTGGGCCCATAACTGAAAGGTAGCCTAGTGGTTAGGGTGTTGGGCCCATAACTGAAAGGTAGCCTAGTGGTTAGGGTGTTGGGCCCATAACCGAAAGGTAGCCTAGTGGTTAGGGTGTTGGGCCCATAACCAAAAGGTAGCCTAGTGGTTAGGGTGTTGGGCCCATAACTGAAAGGTAGCCTAGTGGTTAGGGTGTTGGGCCCATAACCGAAAGGTAGCCTAGTGGTTAGGGTGTTGGGCCCATAACTGAAAGGTAGCCTAGTGGTTAGGGTGTTGGGCCCATAACCGAAAGGTAGCCTAGTGGTTAGGGTGTTGGGCCCATAACTGAAAGGTAGCCTAGTGGTTAGGGTGTTGGGCCCATAACCGAAAGGTAGCCTAGTGGTTAGGGTGTTGGGCCCATAACTGAAAGGTAGCCTAGTGGTTAGGGTGTTGGGCCCATAACTGAAAGGTAGCCTAGTGGTTAGGGTGTTGGGCCCATAACCGAAAGGTAGCCTAGTGGTTAGGGTGTTGGGCCCATAACCGAAAGGTAGCCTAGTGGTTAGGGTGTTGGGCCCATAACCGAAAGGTAGCCTAGTGGTTAGGGTGTTGGGCCCATAACCGAAAGGTAGCCTAGTGGTTAGGGTGTTGGGCCCATAACCGAAAGGTAGCCTAGTGGTTAGGGTGTTGGGCCCATAACTGAAAGGTTGCTGGGTCGAATCCCCGAGCTGACAAGGTAAAAATCTGTCGTTCTGCCCCTGAACGAGGCAGTTAACCCACTGTTCCCCAGTAGGCCGTCATATAATAAATAAGAATGTGTTCTTAACTGACTTGCCAAGTTAAATAAAAAATAAAATAAGGGGGTCAACAAGAGCAGGATTTGACTTTATGGATTAACATGAACTAAGATAGAACAGTTAGACTACTGATCTTACTGTCTGTAGTTACTAGGACGACATCATGGTCATGTGACATTCAGGATGTGTCCCAAATGGAACCCAATTCACAATACAGCCTCTTGCCAAAACAGTGCACTATAAAGGAACAGGGTTCCATTTAGGACGTAACGGCAGCCTGTGTGTCATATGTAGAGTCTCCATAATGCAGCGCGCTCTGCTCTCTCTCTCTGTGTCAATGTTTGAGTTTGGGAGGTGAGGTATATGGAAATTATTTCAAACTGAAGGGAATGTCCCATTTTCTATTGTCTCAACAGGGTAGTCCCGTGTAGATCAGATGTAGAGCATGGCGCTTGCAACGCCAGAGTTGTGAGTTCAATTCCAACGGGGGACCAGTACAAAAAAAGGTATGAACATGTCTGCACTAACTGTAAGTAGCTCTGGATAAGAGTGTTTTCTAAATGTTAAATGGGTACAAGGAGGAATAGGGTAGGCAGACAGACAGACAGAGGGATGGATAGATGCGGAGATGGTTACAGAAAGAGTCAGGCATTGTGAGGGATCGAGAAAGACACACACACTGTGACAGCGGAAAAACACTGACTGTGTTTAAGACAGCCTAGACTACCTACGGCGATATGTACCTGCTCAGGTGTACTGCTTTGGTTACGACTCTCTCTCTCGTTGAACTTTTAAAGCGCCGCTCTCTGTCAACCGCGTCTATTTGACGCTACAACTTCACTGCTATCCGGTCATAAATACGAGGGTATCTGTAGGCTATGTTATAAATACGAGGGTATCTGTAGGCTATGTTATAAATACGAGGGTATCTGTAGGCTATGTTATAAATACGAGGGTAAATGTAGGCTATGTTATAAATACGAGGGTAAATGTAGGCTATGTTACACCTGCATAATTCGAAACCACACACACACACACACACACACAGAGACACACACAGAGACACACACACACACACCGAGAGAGACAACTGTTGCTGTTGCATAATAAGGGGCGTTTCGGCTTACCTTAGTTGAAGGGAGGTAGCTTCGATCAGACCAGACTATACAGAGTCCACCTGAACCACAGGTTGAAAAATAAATCAATAAGAAATCCTCAAAAAGTGTCAGCGCCGCAAAATAAAGTGTTAAACCGAGGTTGGGTTAGCTGCTGTGTTGCGGCTCCAGTTCAGATGCGTCTAATGACGTCGGGTCCAAGACGCTCTAACTCCGACTGTCTTTCCTGGGGGCGGGACTTAGCTCTGGACTAGGCTACCTCTCAAATGAAGGGAGTGGCAGGGAGAGAGAGAGAGAGAGAGAGAGGCTGTACCTAGCCATAATATAACATGTTTACTCTTCATTTCTGATGGTTTATTTCGCTTTTGTTTATTATCTACTTCACTTGCTTTGGCAATGTAAACATATGTTTCCCATGCCAATAAAGCCCTTTTAAATGACAGAGAGAGAGGGGGGGAGAGATAGAGAGAGAGAGAGAGAGAGAGGGATGGAGGGAGAGAGAGAGAGGCACAAAGGTGAAGAGGGAAAGAGCGGTACAGAGTTAATAAACTGCTGCTCTCTCTTTCTCTCTTTCTGCTGCCTCAGGGTTGAGGTGGGGGGAGAGAATATGGGAGGAGAGAGAGAGAGAGTACAGGAGAATAGACAGGGACTGTTCTTCCTGACTGACTTCTCTTAACAGGTGTGCTGTTGACACTGTAAACTCAGAGACTATTTCTACTCTGATGGCGCTCTCCATTTAACATTTATTTGACCCTTTACAAAGGTCAACCGCCACACACCCATATGACAATGCTATTCCAATACTACAACAATCCTAGCAAGTATAGAGCAGAGCAGGGTAGAGTAGAGTAGAGTAGAGTAGAGTAGAGTGGAGCAGAGCAGAGCAGAGCAGAGCAGAGTAGGGTAGGGCAGGGTAGAGTAGGGTAGGGTAGGGTAGAGTAGAGTAGAGTAGGGTAGAGTAGTAGAGTAGAGTAGTAGGGTAGAGTAGTAGAGTAGAGTAGTAGAGTAGGGTAGAGTAGAGTAGAGTAGAGTAGTAGAGTAGAGTAGGGTAGGGTAGAGTAGGGTAGAGTAGAGTAGTAGGGTAGAGTAGAGTAGTAGAGTAGAGTAGTAGAGTAGTAGAGTAGAGTAGTAGTAGTAGAGTAGAGTAGAGTAGAGTAGTAGGGTAGAGTAGAGTAGTAGAGTATAGTAGTAGAGTAGTAGAGTAGAGTAGAGTAGTAGAGTAGTAGAGTATAGTAGTAGAGTAGTAGAGTAGAGTAGGGTAGAGTAGAGTAGGGTAGAGTAGAGTAGGGTAGAGTAGAGTAGGGTAGTAGAGTAGGGTAGAGTAGAGTATGGTAGAGTAGAGTAGAGTAGAGCAGAGTAGTAGAGTAGAGTAGAGCAGAGTAGTAGAGTAGAGTAGGGTAGGGTAGAGTAGTAGAATAGAGTAGGGTAGAGTAGAGTAGAGTAGAGTAGAGTAGTAGGGTAGAGTAGAGTAGGGTAGTAGAGTAGTAGGGTAGGGTAGAGTAGTAGAGTAGAGTAGTAGGGTAGAGTAGAGTAGTAGAGTAGAGTAGTAGGGTAGAGTAGAGTAGTAGAGTAGAGTAGGGTAGAGTAGAGTAGGGTAGAGTAGAGTAGGGTAGGGTAGAGTAGTAGAGTAGGGTAGAGTAGAGTAGGGTAGAGTAGGGTAGAGTAGAGTAGTAGAGTAGAGTAGGGTAGAGTAGGGTAGGGTAGAGCAGAGTAGTAGAGTAGAGTAGAGCAGAGTAGTAGAGTAGAGTAGAGTAGTAAGGTAGAGTAGAGTAGGGTAGAGTAGAGTAGAGTAGTAGAGTAGAGACGTCGAGTAGAGTAGAGTAGAGTATGGTAGAGTAGAGTAGGGTAGAGGAGTAGAGTAGTAGAGTAGTAGAGTAGGGTAGAGTAGAGTAGGGTAGAGTAGGGTAGAGTAGTAGAGTAGAGTAGAGTAGAGTAGGGTAGAGGAGTAGGGTAGAGTAGAGTAGTAGAGTAGAGTAGTAGAGTAAAGTAGAGTAAAGTAGAGTAGTAGAGTAGTAGAGTAGAGTAGTAGAGTAGTAGAGTAGAGTAGTAGAGTAGTAGAGTAGAGTAGAGTATGGTAGAGTAGAGTAGAGTAGAGTAGAGTAGTAGAGTAGAGTAGTAGAGTATTAGAGTAGAGTAGAGTAGTAGAGTAGAGTAGTAGAGTAGAGTAGTGGAGTAGAGTAGTGGAGTAGAGTAGTGGAGTAGAGTAGTAGAGTAGAGTAGAGTAGAGTAGAGTAGAGTATGGTAGAGTAGAAGAGTAGTAGAGTAGTAGAGTAGTAGAGTAGTAGAGTAGTAGAGTAGTAGAGTAGTAGAGTAGTAGAGTAGTGGAGTAGAGTAGAGTAGTAGAGTAGTAGAGTAGAGTAGAGTAGTGTAGTAGAGTAGTAGAGTAGAGTAGTAGAGTAGAGTAGTAGAGTAGAGTAGAGTAGAGTAGTAGAGTAGTAGAGTAGAGTAGAGTATGGTAGAGTAGAGTAGAGTAGAGTAGTAGAGTAGAGTAGTAGAGTAGAGTATGGTAGAGTAGAGTATGGTAGAGTAGAGTATGGTAGAGTAGAGTATGATAGAGTAGAGTAGTAGAGTATAGTGGTAGAGTAGAGTAGTAGAGTAGAGTAGTAGAGTAGAGTATGGTAGAGTAGAGTATGGTAGAGTAGAGTAGAGTATGGTAGAGTAGTAGAGTAGGGTAGAGTAGTAGAGTAGGGTAGAGTAGAGTAGAGTAGTAGAGTAGTAGAGTAGAGTAGTAGAGTAGTAGAGTAGAGTAGAGTAGAGTAGAGTAGAGTAGTAGAGTAGAGTAGTAGAATAGTAGAGTAGAGTAGAGTAGTAGAGTAGAGTAGTAGAGTAGAGTAGTAGAGTAGAGTAGTAGAGTAGAGTAGAGTAGAGTAGTAGAGTAGAGTAGAGTAGTAGAGTAGTAGTAGTAGAGTAGAGTAGTAGGGTAGAGTAGAGTAGTAGAGTAGAGTAGTAGAGTAGAGTAGAGTAGAGTAGGGTAGAGTAGAGTAGGGTAGTAGAGTAGAGTAGAGTAGAGTAGGGTAGGGTAGGGTAGAGTAGTAGAATAGAGTAGAGTAGAGTAGAGTAGTAGGGTAGAGTAGAGTAGAGTATGGTAGAGTAGAGTAGAGTGTGGTAGAGTAGAGTAGAGTAGAGTAGTAGAGTAGAGTAGAGTAGGGTAGAGTAGAGTAGAGTAGAGTAGGGTAGAGTAGAGTAGAGTAGTAGAGTAGAGTATGGTAGAGTAGAGTAGTAGAGTAGAGTAGAAGAGTAGTAGAGTAGTAGAGTAGAGTAGTAGAGTAGGGTAGAGTAGAGTAGAGTAGAGTAGAGTAGAGTAGTATAGTAGAGTAGTATAGTAGAGAAGAGTAGAGTAGTAGAGTAGAGTAGTAGAGTAGGGTAGAGTAGAGTAGTAGAGTAGTAGAGTAGTGTAGTAGAGTAGTAGAGTAGAGTAGTAGAGTAGTAGAGTAGAGTAGAGTAGTAGAGTAGAGTAGTAGAATAGTAGAGTAGAGTAGTAGAGTAGAGTAGTAGAGTAGTAGAGTAGAGTAGTAGAGTAGTAGAGTAGAGTAGAGTAGAGTAGAGTAGAGTAGTAGAGTAGAGTAGAGTAGTAGAGTAGTAGAGTAGTAGAATAGTAGAGTAGTAGAGTAGAGTAGTAGAGTAGAGTAGAGTATGGTAGAGTAGAGTAGAGTAGTAGAGTAGAGTAGTAGAGTAGAGTAGTAGTGTAGAGTAGAGTAGAGTATGGTAGAGTAGTAGAGTAGAGGAGTAGAGTAGAGTATGGTAGAGTAGAGTAGAGTAGTAGAGTAGAGTAGTAGTGTAGAGTAGTAGAGTAGAGTAGAGTAGTAGAGTAGAGTAGAGTATGGTAGAGTAGGGTAGAGTATGGTAGAGTAGTAGAGTAGAGTAGAGTAGTAGAGTAGAGTAGTAGAGTAGTAGAGTAGAGTAGTAGAGTAGTAGAGTAGAGTAGTAGAGTAGAGTAGAGTAGAGTAGAGTAGTAGAGTAGAGTAGTAGAGTAGAGTAGTAGAGTAGAGTAGAGTAGTAGAGTAGTAGAGTAGAGTAGTAGTAGAAGAGTAGAGTAGAGTAGAGTAGTAGGGTAGAGTAGAGTAGTAGGGTACAGTAGAGTAGTAGAGTAGAGTAGAGTAGGGTAGAGTAGAGTAGGGTAGTAGAGTAGAGTAGAGTAGGGTAGGGTAGAGTAGTAGAATAGAGTAGAGTAGAGTAGAGTAGAGTAGTAGGGTAGAGTAGAGTAGAGTATGGTAGAGTAGAGTAGAGTGTGGTAGAGTAGAGTAGAGTATGGTAGAGTAGAGTAGTAGAGTATGGTAGAGTAGAGTAGTAGAGTAGAGTAGTAGAGTAGAGTAGAGTAGTAGAGTAGAGTATGGTAGAGTATGGTAGAGTAGTAGAGTAGAGTAGTAGAGTAGAGTAGAGTAGAGTAGAGTAGAGTAGTAGAGTAGAGTAGTAGAGTAGAGTAGAGTAGAGTATGGTAGAGTAGAGTATGGTAGAGTAGAGTATGGTAGAGTAGAGTAGAGTATGGTAGAGTATGGTAGAGTAGAGTAGAGTATAAGAGTAGAGTAGAGTAGAGCAGTAGAGTAGAGTATTAGAGTAGAGTAGAGTAGAGTATAGTAGAGTAGAGCAGTAGAGTAGAGTATTAGAGTAGAGTAGAGTAGAGTATGGTAGAGTAGAGTAGAGTAGAGTAGAGTATGGTAGAGTATGGTAGAGTAGAGTAGTAGAGTAGAGTAGAGTAGAGTATGGTAGAGTAGAGTAGAGTAGTAGAGTAGAGTAGAGTAGAGTATAGTAGAGTAGTAGAGTAGTAGAGTAGTAGAGTAGAGTAGAGTATGGTAGAGTAGAGTAGAGTAGAGTGTGGTAGAGTAGAGTAGAGTATGGTAGAGTAGAGTAGTAGAGTAGAGTAGAAGAGTAGAGTAGAGTAGAGTATGGTAGAGTAGAGTAGTAGAGTAGAGTAGAGTAGAGTAGGGTAGAGTAGAGTAGAGTAGAGTATGGTAGAGTAGAGTAGTAGAGTAGAGTAGAAGAGTAGAAGAGTAGTAGAGTAGTAGAGTAGAGTAGTAGAGTAGAGTAGAGTAGAGTAGAGTAGTAGAGTAGGGTAGAGTAGAGTAGTAGAGTAGGGTAGAGTAGAGTAGTAGAGTAGTAGAGTAGAGTAGTAGAGTAGAGTAGTAGAGTAGAGTAGAGTAGTAGAGTAGAGTAGAGTAGAGTAGTAGAGTAGAGTAGTAGAATAGTAGAGTAGAGTAGAGTAGTAGAGTAGAGTAGTAGAGTAGAGGAGTAGAGTAGTAGAGTAGAGTAGTAGAGTAGAGTAGAGTAGTAGAGTAGAGTAGTAGAGTAGAGTAGAGTAGTAGAGTAGAGTAGAGTAGAGTAGTAGAGTAGTAGAGTAGAGTAGTAGTAGTAGTAGAGTAGAGTAGAGTAGAGTAGTAGGGTAGAGTAGAGTAGTAGAGTAGAGTAGTAGAGTAGAGTAGAGTAGGGTAGAGTAGAGTAGGGTAGTAGAGTAGAGTAGAGTAGAGTAGGGTAGGGTAGGGTAGAGTAGTAGAATAGAGTAGAGTAGAGTAGAGTAGAGTAGAGTAGTAGGGTAGAGTAGAGTAGAGTATGGTAGAGTAGAGTAGAGTGTGGTAGAGTAGAGTAGAGTAGTAGAGTAGGGTAGAGTAGAGTAGGGTAGAGTAGAGTAGAGTAGAGTAGTAGAGTATGGTAGAGTAGAGTAGTAGAGTAGAGTAGAAGAGTAGTAGAGTAGTAGAGTAGAGTAGTAGAGTAGGGTAGAGTAGAGTAGAGTAGAGTAGTATAGTAGAGTAGTATAGTAGAGTAGAGTAGAGTAGAGTAGTAGAGTAGAGTAGTAGAGTAGGGTAGAGTAGAGTAGTAGAGTAGTAGAGTAGTGTAGTAGAGTAGTAGAGTAGAGTAGTAGAGTAGTAGAGTAGAGTAGAGTAGTAGAGTAGAGTAGTAGAGTAGAGTAGTAGAATAGTAGAGTAGAGTAGTAGAGTAGAGTAGTAGAGTAGTAGAGTAGTAGAGTAGAGTAGAGTAGTAGAGTAGTAGAAGAGTAGAGTAGTAGAGTAGAGTAGAGTAGGGTAGTAGAGTAGTAGAGTAGTAGAGTAGAGTAGTAGAGTATGGTAGAGTAGAGTAGAGTAGTAGAGTAGAGTAGTAGTGTAGAGTAGAGTAGAGTATGGTAGAGTAGTAGAGTAGAGTAGAGTAGTAGAGTAGAGTAGAGTATGGTAGAGTAGAGTAGAGTAGAGTAGTAGAGTAGAGTAGTAGTGTAGAGTAGTAGAGTAGAGTAGAGTAGTAGAGTAGAGTAGAGTATGGTAGAGTAGGGTAGAGTATGGTAGAGTAGTAGAGTAGAGTAGAGTAGTAGAGTAGAGTAGTAGAGTAGAGTAGTAGAGTAGTAGAGTAGTAGAGTAGAGTAGTAGAGTAGAGTAGAGTAGTAGAGTAGTAGAGTAGTAGAGTAGTGGAGTAGAGTAGAGTAGTAGAGTAGTAGAGTAGAGTAGAGTAGTGTAGTAGAGTAGTGTAGTAGAGTAGTAGAGTAGAGTAGTAGAGTAGAGTAGTAGAGTAGAGTAGAGTAGAGTAGTAGAGTAGTAGAGTAGAGTAGAGTATGGTAGAGTAGAGTAGAGTAGAGTAGTAGAGTAGAGTAGTAGAGTAGAGTATGGTAGAGTAGAGTATGGTAGAGTAGAGTATGGTAGAGTAGAGTATGGTAGAGTAGAGTATGATAGAGTAGAGTAGTAGAGTATAGTGGTAGAGTAGAGTAGTAGAGTAGAGTAGTAGAGTAGAGTATGGTAGAGTATGGTAGAGTAGAGTAGAGTATGGTAGAGTAGAGTAGTAGAGTATGGTAGAGTAGAGTAGTAGAGTAGAGTAGTAGAGTAGAGTAGAGTAGTAGAGTAGAGTATGGTAGAGTAGTAGAGTAGAGTAGTAGTGTAGAGTAGTAGAGTAGAGTAGAGTAGTAGAGTAGAGTAGAGTAGTAGAGTAGAGTAGTAGAGTAGAGTAGAGTATGGTAGAGTAGAGTATGGTAGAGTAGAGTAGAGTATGGTAGAGTATGGTAGAGTAGAGTAGAGTATAAGAGTAGAGTAGAGTAGAGTAGAGCAGTAGAGTAGAGTATTAGAGTAGAGTAGAGTATAGTAGAGTAGAGCAGTAGAGTAGAGTATTAGAGTAGAGTAGAGTAGAGTATAGTAGAGTAGAGTAGAGTATGGTAGAGTAGAGTAGAGTAGAGTAGAGTAGAGTAGAGTATGGTAGAGTAGAGTAGAGTAGAGTAGAGTATAGTAGAGTATAGTAGAGTAGTAGAGTAGAGTAGAGTAGAGTAGAGTAGAGTATGGTAGAGTAGAGTAGAGTAGAGTGTGGTAGAGTAGAGTAGAGTAGTAGAGTAGAGTAGTAGAGTAGAGTAGAGTAGTAGAGTAGAGTAGAGTAGAGTAGAGTAGAGTAGGGTAGAGTAGAGTAGAGTAGAGTAGTAGAGTAGAGTAGAGTATGGTAGAGTAGAGTAGTAGAGTAGAGTAGAAGAGTAGTAGAGTAGTAGAGTAGAGTAGAGTAGAGTAGTAGAGTAGAGTAGAGTAGAGTAGTAGAGTAGGGTAGAGTAGTAGAGTAGGGTAGAGTAGAGTAGAGTAGTAGAGTAGTAGAGTAGAGTAGTAGAGTAGAGTAGAGTAGAGTAGAGTAGAGTAGTAGAGTAGAGTAGTAGAGTAGAGTAGTAGAATAGTAGAGTAGAGTAGAGTAGTAGAGTAGAGTAGTAGAGTAGAGTAGTAGAGTAGAGTAGTAGAGTAGTAGAGTAGAGTAGTAGAGTAGAGTAGAGTAGTAGAGTAGAGTAGTAGAGTAGTAGTAGTAGAGTAGAGTAGTAGGGTAGAGTAGAGTAGTAGAGTAGAGTAGTAGAGTAGAGTAGAGTAGGGTAGAGTAGAGTAGGGTAGTAGAGTAGAGTAGAGTAGAGTAGGGTAGGGTAGGGTAGAGTAGTAGAGTAGAGTAGAGTAGAGTAGTAGGGTAGAGTAGAGTAGAGTATGGTAGAGTAGAGTAGAGTGTGGTAGAGTAGAGTAGAGTAGAGTAGTAGACTAGAGTAGAGTAGGGTAGAGTAGAGTAGAGTAGAGTAGGGTAGAGTAGAGTAGAGTAGAGTAGTAGAGTAGAGTATGGTAGAGTAGAGTAGTAGAGTAGAGTAGAAGAGTAGTAGAGTAGTAGAGTAGAGTAGTAGGGTAGAGTAGAGTAGAGTAGAGTAGAGTAGTATAGTAGAGTAGTATAGTAGAGAAGAGTAGAGTAGTAGAGTAGAGTAGTAGAGTAGGGTAGAGTAGAGTAGTAGAGTAGTAGAGTAGTGTAGTAGAGTAGTAGAGTAGAGTAGTAGAGTAGTAGAGTAGAGTAGAGTAGTAGAGTAGAGTAGTAGAATAGTAGAGTAGAGTAGTAGAGTAGAGTAGTAGAGTAGTAGAGTAGAGTAGTAGAGTAGAGTAGAGTAGAGTAGAGTAGTAGAGTAGAGTAGTAGAGTAGAGTAGTAGAGTAGTAGAGTAGTAGAGTAGTAGAATAGTAGAGTAGTAGAGTAGAGTAGTAGAGTAGAGTAGAGTAGAGTATGGTAGAGTAGAGTAGAGTAGTAGAGTAGAGTAGTAGAGTAGAGTAGTAGTGTAGAGTAGAGTATGGTAGAGTAGTAGAGTAGAGGAGTAGAGTAGAGTATGGTAGAGTAGAGTAGAGTAGTAGAGTAGAGTAGTAGTGTAGAGTAGTAGAGTAGAGTAGAGTAGTAGAGTAGAGTAGAGTATGGTAGAGTAGGGTAGAGTATGGTAGAGTAGTAGAGTAGAGTAGAGTAGTAGAGTAGAGTAGTAGAGTAGTAGAGTAGAGTAGTAGAGTAGTAGAGTAGAGTAGTAGAGTAGAGTAGAGTAGAGTAGAGTAGTAGAGTAGAGTAGTAGAGTAGAGTAGTAGAGTAGAGTAGAGTAGTAGAGTAGTAGAGTAGAGTAGTAGTAGAAGAGTAGAGTAGAGTAGAGTAGTAGGGTAGAGTAGAGTAGTAGGGTAGAGTAGAGTAGTAGAGTAGAGTAGAGTAGGGTAGAGTAGAGTAGGGTAGTAGAGTAGAGTAGAGTAGGGTAGGGTAGAGTAGTAGAATAGAGTAGAGTAGAGTAGAGTAGAGTAGTAGGGTAGAGTAGAGTAGAGTATGGTAGAGTAGAGTAGAGTGTGGTAGAGTAGAGTAGAGTATGGTAGAGTAGAGTAGTAGAGTATGGTAGAGTAGAGTAGTAGAGTAGAGTTGTAGAGTAGAGTAGAGTAGTAGAGTAGAGTATGGTAGAGTATGGTAGAGTAGTAGAGTAGAGTAGTAGAGTAGAGTAGAGTAGAGTAGAGTAGTAGAGTAGAGTAGAGTAGAGTAGTAGAGTAGAGTAGTAGAGTAGAGTAGAGTATGGTAGAGTAGAGTATGGTAGAGTAGAGTATGGTAGAGTAGAGTAGAGTATGGTAGAGTAGAGTAGAGTATAAGAGTAGAGTAGAGTAGAGCAGTAGAGTAGAGTATTAGAGTAGAGTAGAGCAGTAGAGTAGAGTATTAGAGTAGAGTAGAGTAGAGTATGGTAGAGTAGAGTAGAGTAGAGTAGAGTATGGTAGAGTATGGTAGAGTAGAGTAGTAGAGTAGAGTAGAGTAGAGTAGAGTATGGTAGAGTAGAGTAGAGTAGAGTAGTAGAGTAGAGTAGAGTAGAGTATAGTAGAGTAGTAGAGTAGTAGAGTAGAGTAGAGTAGAGTATGGTAGAGTAGAGTAGAGTAGAGTGTGGTAGAGTAGAGTAGAGTAGTAGAGTAGAGTAGTAGAGTAGTAGAGTAGAGTAGTAGAGTAGTAGAGTAGAGTAGAGTAGGGTAGAGTATGGTAGAGTAGAGTAGTAGAGTAGAGTAGAAGAGTAGTAGAGTAGTAGAGTAGAGTAGTAGAGTAGAGTAGAGTAGTAGAGTAGAGTAGTAGAGTAGGGTAGAGTAGAGTAGTAGAGTAGGGTAGAGTAGAGTAGAGTAGTAGAGTAGTAGAGTAGAGTAGTAGAGTAGAGTAGTAGAGTAGAGTAGAGTAGTAGAGTAGAGTAGAGTAGAGTAGTAGAGTAGAGTAGTAGAATAGTAGAGTAGAGTAGAGTAGTAGAGTAGAGTAGTAGAGTAGAGGAGTAGAGTAGTAGAGTAGAGTAGTAGAGTAGAGTAGTAGAGTAGAGTAGTAGAGTAGAGTAGAGTAGTAGAGTAGAGTAGAGTAGAGTAGTAGAGTAGAGTAGTAGAGTAGTAGTAGTAGAGTAGAGTAGAGTAGAGTAGTAGAGTAGAGTAGAGTAGAGTAGTAGAGTAGAGTAGTAGAGTAGAGTAGTAGAGTAGAGTAGAGTAGTAGAGTAGTAGAGTAGAGTAGTAGTAGAAGAGTAGAGTAGAGTAGAGTAGTAGGGTAGAGTAGAGTAGTAGGGTAGAGTAGAGTAGTAGAGTAGAGTAGAGTAGGGTAGAGTAGAGTAGGGTAGTAGAGTAGAGTAGAGTAGGGTAGGGTAGAGTAGTAGAATAGAGTAGAGTAGAGTAGAGTAGTAGGGTAGAGTAGAGTAGAGTATGGTAGAGTAGAGTAGAGTGTGGTAGAGTAGAGTAGATTATGGTAGAGTAGAGTAGTAGAGTATGGTAGAGTAGAGTAGTAGAGTAGAGTAGTAGAGTAGAGTATGGTAGAGTATGGTAGAGTAGTAGAGTAGAGTAGTAGAGTAGAGTAGAGTAGAGTAGTAGAGTAGAGTAGAGTAGAGTAGAGTAGTAGAGTAGAGTAGAGTAGAGTATGGTAGAGTAGAGTATGGTAGAGTAGAGTATGGTAGAGTAGAGTAGAGTATGGTAGAGTAGAGTAGAGTATAAGAGTAGAGTAGAGTAGAGCAGTAGAGTAGAGTATTAGAGTAGAGTAGAGTAGAGCAGTAGAGTAGAGTATTAGAGTAGAGTAGAGTATAGTAGAGTAGAGCAGTAGAGTAGAGTATTAGAGTAGAGTAGAGTAGAGTATGGTAGAGTAGAGTAGAGTAGAGTAGAGTATGGTAGAGTATGGTAGAGTAGAGTAGTAGAGTAGAGTAGAGTAGAGTATGGTAGAGTAGAGTAGAGTAGAGTATAGTAGAGTAGTAGAGTAGAGTAGAGTATAGTAGAGTAGTAGAGTAGTAGAGTAGAGTAGAGTATGGTAGAGTAGAGTAGAGTAGAGTGTGGTAGAGTAGAGTAGAGTAGTAGAGTAGAGTAGTAGAGTAGTAGAGTAGAGTAGAGTAGGGTAGAGTAGAGTAGAGTAGAGTAGAGTAGAGTATGGTAGAGTAGAGTAGTAGAGTAGAGTAGAAGAGTAGTAGAGTAGTAGAGTAGAGTAGTAGAGTAGAGTAGAGTAGAGTAGAGTAGTAGAGTAGAGTAGTAGAGTAGGGTAGAGTAGAGTAGTAGAGTAGGGTAGAGTAGAGTAGAGTAGTAGAGTAGTAGAGTAGAGTAGTAGAGTAGAGTAGTAGAGTAGAGTAGAGTAGTAGAGTAGAGTAGAGTAGAGTAGTAGAGTAGAGTAGTAGAATAGTAGAGTAGAGTAGAGTAGTAGAGTAGAGGAGTAGAGTAGTAGAGTAGAGTAGTAGAGTAGAGTAGTAGAGTAGAGTAGTAGAGTAGAGTAGAGTAGTAGAGTAGAGTAGAGTAGAGTAGTAGAGTAGTAGAGTAGAGTAGTAGTAGTAGTAGAGTAGAGTAGAGTAGAGTAGTAGGGTAGAGTAGAGTAGTAGAGTAGAGTAGTAGAGTAGAGTAGAGTAGAGTAGGGTAGAGTAGAGTAGGGTAGTAGAGTAGAGTAGAGTAGAGTAGGGTAGGGTAGGGTAGAGTAGTAGAATAGAGTAGAGTAGAGTAGAGTAGAGTAGTAGGGTAGAGTAGAGTAGAGTATGGTAGAGTAGAGTGTGGTAGAGTAGAGTAGAGTAGTAGAGTAGGGTAGAGTAGAGTAGGGTAGAGTAGAGTAGAGTAGTAGAGTATGGTAGAGTAGAGTAGTAGAGTAGAGTAGGGTAGGGTAGGGTAGAGTAGTAGAATAGAGTAGAGTAGAGTAGAGTAGAGTAGAGTAGTAGGGTAGAGTAGAGTAGAGTATGGTAGAGTAGAGTAGAGTGTGGTAGAGTAGAGTAGAGTAGTAGAGTAGGGTAGAGTAGAGTAGGGTAGAGTAGAGTAGAGTAGTAGAGTATGGTAGAGTAGAGTAGTAGAGTAGAGTAGAAGAGTAGTAGAGTAGTAGAGTAGAGTAGTAGAGTAGGGTAGAGTAGAGTAGAGTAGAGTAGTATAGTAGAGTAGTATAGTAGAGTAGTATAGTAGAGTAGAGTAGTAGAGTAGAGTGGTAGAGTAGAGTAGTAGAGTAGTAGAGTAGTGTAGTAGAGTAGTAGAGTAGAGTAGTAGAGTAGTAGAGTAGAGTAGAGTAGTAGAGTAGAGTAGTAGAGTAGAGTAGAGTAGAGTAGTAGAGTAGAGTATGGTAGAGTAGAGTATGGTAGAGTATGGTAGAGTAGAGTAGTAGAGTAGAGTAGTAGAGTAGAGTAGTAGTGTAGAGTAGTAGAGTATGGTAGAGTAGTAGAGTAGAGTAGAGTAGAGTAGTAGAGTAGTAGAGTAGAGTAGAGTAGTAGAGTAGAGTAGAGGAGTAGAGTAGAGTAGTAGAGTAGAGTAGTAGAGTAGAGTAGTAGAGTAGAATAGTAGAGTAGAGTAGAGGAGTAGAGTAGTAGAGTAGAGTAGAGTAGTAGAGTAGTAGAGTAGAGTAGTAGTAGTAGAGTAGAGTAGAGTAGTAGGGTAGAGTAGAGTAGAGTAGTAGGGTAGAGTAGAGTAGTAGAGTAGAGTAGTAGAGTAGAGTAGAGTAGGGTAGTAGAGTAGA
Source organism: Thymallus thymallus (assembly GCA_023634145.1). Classification (NCBI taxonomy): domain Eukaryota; kingdom Metazoa; phylum Chordata; class Actinopteri; order Salmoniformes; family Salmonidae; genus Thymallus; species Thymallus thymallus. The sequence continues at coordinate 471,492 of JAKYLM010000070.1, forward strand.
GTAGAGTAGAGTAGGGTAGAGTAGTAGAATAGAGTAGAGTAGAGTAGAGTAGAGTAGTAGGGTAGAGTAGAGTAGAGTATGGTAGAGTGTGGTAGAGTAGAGTAGAGTAGTAGAGTAGAGTAGAGTAGAGTAGAGTAGAGTAGAGTAGTAGAGTAGAGTATGGTAGAGTAGAGTAGTAGAGTAGAGTAGAAGAGTAGAAGAGTAGTAGAGTAGTAGAGTAGAGTAGTAGAGTAGGGTAGAGTAGAGTAGAGTAGAGTAGTATAGTAGGGTAGAGTAGAGTAGTAGAGTAGGGTAGAGTAGAGTAGAGTAGTAGAGTAGTAGAGTAGTAGAGTAGAGTAGTAGAGTAGTAGAGTAGAGTAGTAGAGTAGAGTAGAGTAGAGTAGAGTAGTAGAGTAGAGTAGTAGAGTAGAGTAGTAGAATAGTAGAGTAGTAGAGTAGTAGAGTAGTAGAGTAGAGTAGTAGAGTAGAGTAGTAGAGTAGAATAGTAGAGTAGTAGAGTAGAGTAGTAGAGTAGAGTAGAGTAGAGTAGTAGAGTAGTAGAGTAGAGTAGAGTAGTAGAGTAGTAGAGTAGAGTAGTAGTGTAGAGTAGTAGAGTAGTAGAGTAGAGTAGTAGAGTAGAGTAGTAGAGTAGTAGAGTAGAGTAGTAGAGTAGAGTAGTAGAGTAGAGTAGAGTAGGGTAGTAGAGTAGAGTAGTAGAGTAGAGTAGTAGAGTAGAGTAGAGTATAGTAGAACTCAAAAGGGTTACCTGGAACCAAAAAGGGTTCTTCAAAGCGTTCTCGTATGGGGACATCCCATGAACCCTTTTAGGTTCTATATAGCACCTTTTTTCTAAGAGTGTGCTTCTGGCTGACCACAGTAACACACCAGGTGGGAAACATGCAGTAGGGTGGTTCCTCTCCTCTGCTCTCCTCTCCTCTCTTCTGTTCTTCCTTTCATCCCCTGTTTTTCAGATAGAGACGGAGGAGAGGTGGGGGGGGTTAATACAAATGGACATTTATTTTCCTGAACACAAGTCAGTTTGTCCATCCCTCCCTCCGTCGCTCCCTCACTTTCTCTCTCTCTCTCTCTCTCTCCCTCTCTCTCTCCCTCTCTCTCTCTTGTTCTCTTTCTCTCTCTCTCTCTCTCTCTCTCTCCTTCCACAAAACATAGCTATCACAATACGCTAATTTTCTATTGGCTGCTGACCTCAGCTGGCCACTCACTCAACCAATCCCTAGTCGTATTATGTACAGTGGGGAGAACAAGTATTTGATACACTGCCGATTTTGCAGGTTTTCCTACTTACAAAGCATGTAGAGGTCTGTCATTTTTATCATAGGTACTCTTCAACTGTGAGAGACGGAATCTAAAACAAAAATCCAGAAAATCACATTGTATGATTTTTAAGTAATTAATTGTGTTGTTGTCCTGGGGCTCTGTGGGGTCTAATTGTGTTGCTGTCCTGGGGCTCTGTGGGGTCTAATTGTGTTGCTGTCCTGGGGCTCTGTGGGTCTAATTGTGTTGCTGTCCTGGGGCTCTGTGGGGTCTAATTGTGTTGCTGTCCTGGGGCTCTGTGGGGTCTAATTGTGTTGTTGTCCTGGGGCTCTGTGGGGTCTAATTGTGTTGCTGTCCTGGGGCTCTGTGGAGTCTAATTGTGTTGCTGTCCTGGGGCTCTGTGGAGTCTAATTGTGTTGCTGTCCTGGGGCTCTGTGGGGTCTAATTGTGTTGCTGTCCTGGGGCTCTGTGGGTCTGTTTGTGTTGCTGTCCTGGGGCTCTGTGGAGTCTAATTGTGTTGCTGTCCTGGGGCTCTGTGGGTCTAATTGTGTTGCTGTCCTGGGGCTCTGTGGGGTCTAATTGTGTTGCTGTCCTGGGGCTCTGTGGGGTCTAATTGTGTTGCTGTCCTGGGGCTCTGTGGGGTCTAATTGTGTTGCTGTCCTGGGGCTCTGTGGGGTCTAATTGTGTTGCTGTCCTGGGGCTCTGTGGAGTCTAATTGTGTTGCTGTCCTGGGGCTCTGTGGGGTCTAATTGTGTTGCTGTCCTGGGGCTCTGTGGGGTCTAATTGTGTTGCTGTCCTTGGGCTCTGTGGGGTTGGTAGGTTGAACACCAGACGGGCTGCAGCGTTCCGGATACGTTGTAGGGTTTAATGGTGCAGGCAGGGAGTCCAGCCAACAGAGAGTTCAGTAATCCAGACGGGAGATGACAAGTGCCTGGATTAGGACCTGTGCTGTTTTCTGTGTAAGGTAGGGTCGTACTCTGAGAATGTTATAGAGCATGAACCTGCAGGATCGGGTCACTGCTTTGATGTTAGATAGATAGATAGATAGATAGATAGATAGATAGATAGATAGATAGATAGATAGATAGATAGATAGATAGATAGATAGATAGATAGATAGATAGATAGATAGATAGATAGATAGATAGATAGATAGATAGATAGATAGATAGATAGATAGATAGATAGATAGATAGATAGATAGATAGGTACTTTATTGATCCCCGGGGGGAAATTTCTTTGTCAAGCAGCTACAACAAAACACAGGGCAGGTGCAAAATGCCAGAACGAAAGTACACAAAAGACAGATACACGATACATGATACATAGAGCGGCAGTATGAAAAAGTATAGAAATACAAGATATCTGGATTGCAAAAAAAAGCTATAAAAAGACATTGCATAGTATGAGTGGTTGGCTGAATATGTACACTATACATTGGTGGATGTTGGATGGTTAACTATACTATACAGGTCAAAGGCAGAGAAATACTTCAGTAGCTAAAAATGCGTATGATATGAGTGAGGGTAATAATAGTTTACTTAATAGACAGACTGAATATTTTGCATGGTTACACAAACTGTACAGGTAAATGACAGGAAGAGATATTTAAATAGCTAAATGTGTGTATGATATAATTTGGGGTAATAATAGTAATTCCCTTAAAATACAGTCCTTAGTACGCAGGGTTTAATTACAGACAACTGCACGTATTGCACATTCGATATACAAAAAGCAATGAGAAAAGGTGCAACTGGCAGGATACTAATATGCATTCCTGAGTGAATGCCTACGTAAGTTAGGTCCAAGAATTACTAGCAATATTGCACGTGATATGATATAACAACTGTACATGAGTATGTATATACAGACCTGAATGAATAAATAGGTCCTGAGTGAATGAGTGATTACAGACCAGAGTTACTCATGGATGGATGCATAATTGTTAAACTAGGTCCTAGCACCCCAACAGTTCCAGATCTATGTTGCCGACGGCACGGCACCCCGGTGAGGCATTATATAGTCTAATAGCCGCCGGCAGGAAGGACCTCCTGTAGCACTCTCTGGCACACCGTGGTGGGATCAGTCTGTGACTGAAGGTGCTCCTCTGCGTCATAACCATGGCGTGCAGAGGGTGGGCGACGTTGTCCATGATGGCCAGCAGTTTGGCCAGGATCCGTCTCTCCGCCATGAGAGACAGAGAGCAGAGAACGACAGGGTGTTGTCCAGGATCACACCAAGGTTCTTTGCACTCT
>JAKYLM010000070.1:480000-492500 GCA_023634145.1 Thymallus thymallus
ACACACACAGACACAAACACACGTGCACAGTGAGAGTACACACACAAACACACGTACACAGACTCTCCATCATTTGCAGTGCAGCTCATTGCTCATTCCTTGGCTGTGAGTTGATGGATGTTTTACCCTGAGCTATAAACAGTACACACACACACACACACACACACACACACACACACACACACACACACACACACACACACACACACACACACACACACACACACACACACACACACACACACACACAGCCTGACACAGGGAAACCATCTTGGTGCAAAGAGCTAGAGGTTGTTATGGGGTTGATGTATTATTCAGTTCCACACAGGGAATAACGACTGCCCCCTCTCATTGAAGTTCAAGGCTGACTGCTGTACTGCAGGCATTGTTATCGGAAAACTGAATAGAGATTGTTAAAATGCTAATCTTCGTGGTCAATGTTTGTGTAAATAAAACATTTTTGGGGGGGCAATCATAGTACCAATAATTGCTTCTAATACACCAGATGTATGTCCTTGCACCGATTATATTTTAAATCACACACAGAAGAAGTTATAGGGATAATTGAATTACTAATGGCAGCCTGCAGTACCCCGGTCGGCCTTCAACTTGAGTTACTCAATGAGAGGGGGCAGCACTGAGCTAGCCTGCAACATCACTTCCTGGAGAAGCTCAAACTGCTCATGTTATGTCTCCATGAGACGCCATCTTAACCAACTTCATTTGGCTTCAAAGCCCTATTGAGTCTTCACATAGGAATGAATGTTGTCACGTGATCGATGGCTTTGTCCATTCATATAAACAGTCATTGGTTTCACATGAGAGGAGAAGAAAAGGGAGTGGAGAGGAGGGGAAGAGAGAGTAGGGGAGGACAGGGGACAAAAGCTTCTGATCTCCGGGTCTGTTGATTCTCAACTCATCCTTTATACCCTCGGGTAAAAAGGGCGTTCCATCACTCCGACACTCTTTCTGAGCCCCCCCCCACTGGGGCGTCGTTACAAACTGGGCAAAAGTATTATGATTACTGTGATCTCGTTAAACAACTGAAATAACATTCCTATCTTTACGCAAATATTGTCTTCATCCTTGATATTTCATACATAATGTAAACCTGAGGTAAACTGTGTGAAAGCTCTTCAATTTACAAATTTTCGTTATAAACTTTTGATACCATTTTTAATGACATCACAAAAATAGACATGAATTATCATAGGCCAACTGTCATCATTTCCCACATTTGTGACTAAACATTGTGATGTGATTGAAGATGTTTTCCCCATTAGACGCCTGTGATCTCACACTGGACCCAAACACAGCACAGACACACCTCTCTCTGTCTGAGGGGAACATGTGGAGAGGAGCAGCCGTATCCTCATCACCCAGAGAGACTTGAGGTCTGTGGTTCTGTGTAGAGAGAGTCTGACTGGGCGCTGGTAATGAGAGGTAGAGAGGACTGGGAGGAGGACTGGTATAGCAGTAACATATAGAATCAACAGGAGAGGACTGGGAGGAGGACTGGTATAGCAGTAACATATAGAGTCAACAGGAGAGGACTGGGAAGAGGACTGGTATAGCAGTAACATGTAGAATCAACAGGAGAGGACTGGGAGGAGGACTGGTATAGCAGTAACATGTAGAATCAACAGGAGAGGACTGGGAGGAGGACTGGTATAGCAGTAACATATAGAATCAACAGGAGAGGACTGGGAAGAGGACTGGTATAGCAGTAACATGTAGAATCAACAGGAGAGGACTGGGAAGAGGACTGGTATAGCAGTAACATGTAGAATCAACAGGAGAGGACTGGGAGGAGGACTGGCATAGCAGTAACATGTAGAATCAACAGGAGAGGACTGGGAAGAGGACTGGTATGGCAGTAACATATAGAACCAACAGGAGATGATTCTGTATGTTGTGTAATGTGGTGATTTGACCACAGGGTGGTAATGTTGTCTCATATATGATTCTGTGTTCGTCTGTCTATGTCATATCTCCTCTCTTTGACTGACATTCTCCACTGAACATCTTTTTAGTCAGCATTAGAATGAATGTGTGTCCATGAAACTGTTCTGTGGAGACTATTGGAGACTAAACTGGTTTTGTTTGTTTCTTTGTTTTAATAGCAGGCTATAATATTGTATCCCATTATATTTCATCAGTAGGCTATTCTAGCGTGCATGCCATAGCAAGTGTCACGTTTTAAACACATTTGTTACAATTATGTAGACCTAGGCTATCAAATGACGTCTTTTGAAACAGACCAATAATCAGTCTTCAACTTGCCCGTTCATGTTGTGTAACTCTATGCCTGCTGGCTCTTTACGTCGGACACGTCTTCAACAAGAAGCCGAGATGTAGCTAATGTGTGAGATGTCATGTGAATTACCATATTGTTCAATTCAATTCATTATTATTATTATTATTATTATTATTATTATTCTCATCTCATGCTTTGTTCTCAGATTGTCATAATCACAGTCCTGTAGAAAGAGTCACTCCGGGATCTCATTACCTCCGGCTCGAGGCGGCGTTGTCTCGTTCATTGATTCTCTCTCTCTCACACACACACACACACACACACACACACACACACACTCACACACACACACACACACACACACACACACACACACACACACACACACACACACACACTCACACACACACACACACACACACACACACACACACACACACACACACACACACACACTCACTCTCACACACACTCACACGGTCCCGCACGGTCCTATCCCACGCCATGTAGACAGGTTCAGAATCAAGAGAGCGTTGTTTCTCTGATGGACTGAGAACGAGTAGAGAGGAAGGAAATAAAGCTGAACCGAGGTTACTCTGCTACAACACCATGGAACCTAATATCCTCCCAGTCTTTGCGCTGGTAGTTGTCTTCGCCTCCTCTTCCTACTCTCTTTCCTCTCCCTCCTTCATTCTACCGTTTACCGACTGCATCCAGAGCCGCGGGAGGGACGGGTTCTACCGGGGAAGGGTGGACGTAACGGAGTCCGGTGCATTGTGTATGAGGTGGAGCGAGGTAGCGGGGTTTGAGGAGCGCTATCCGGGTAGAGGGCTGGGGGATCATAACCACTGTCGGAACCCGGACAACAGGATCAGAGCCTGGTGTTTCTTCAGGAACAGCCGCGGCAGAACCGACTGGGGCTACTGCGGCTGTAAACAAGGTAGAGGAAGGAGAGAGGTGTGTGTGTGTGTGTGGCAACAGCAGGCATGGCTCAGCAGATAGAAACATATCATTAGTATGGAGGTATGTTTCTGGGTAGTAGCTAGTTAACATACTAGTCTCACCTGAATTAGAAATAACTTTACTACACATGAATGACGGTTACATAATACATTCATAACATAATACATTCATAACATAATACATCCATAACATAATACATTCATAACATAATACATTCATAACATAATACATACATAATACATTGATAACATAATACATTCATAACATAATACATCCATAACATAATACATCCATAACATAATACATTCATAACACAATACATTCATAACATAATACATTCATAATACATTCATAACATAATACATTCAAAACATAATACATTCATAACATAATACATTCATAACATAATACATTCATAATACATTCATAACATAATACATTCATAACATAATACATTCATAACATAATACATTCATAACATAATACATTCATAATACATTCATAACATAATACATTCATAACATAATACATTCATAATACATTCATAACATAATACATTCATAACATAATACATTCATAACATAATACATTCATAACATAATACATTCATAATACATTCATAACATAATACATTCATAACATAATACATTCACAACATAATACATTCATAACATAATACATTCATAATACATTCATAACATAATACATTCATAACATAATACATTCATAACATAATACATTCATAACATAATACATTCATAATACATTCATAACATAATACATTCATAATACATTCATAACATAATACATTCATAACATAATACATTCATAACATAATACATTCATAACATAATACATTCATAATACATTCATAATACATTCATAACATAATACATTCATAACATAATACATTCATAACATAATACATTCATAATACATTCATAATACATTCATAACATAATACATACACTCTGCATCCAGCAAATGAGTAGATAAAGCATGTCTGGTTGGAGGGGTGTATGCTGGGCGAAGAACATTCAGAAATCTCTTCCAAACACATTGTCTGTTAGCATCAGAGGTGAACCAGTTGCATACACAGCTCGAGCAAGACTTTCATCAGCATTTCTCTGACTACGTTCCTCCACTGAGTCAAAAAAATGTCCGATTCCAGGAGGACCATGAGCTGTTGCTATCGATAAGGTGTCTGATTCATCATTTTCACATCGAATAGAAGTAGAGGGTCTTTTGTCAGAGGTTGCTTGTTGTGAGCGCTGAGGGAACTTTATGCACTTGGCCAGATGATTCTGCATCTTTGTTGCATTCTTCACATATGATTTGACACAGTATTTGAAAATGTACACAGCTTTTCCTTCTACAGTAGCTGCAGTGAAATGTCTCCACACATCAGATAGTGATGATGCCCGTGGCATTTTACTGTAAAGATTAGAAAAAAAAGAGTAAAAAAACAACAAATACAATTCGATGTACAGATAAATAGTTAAGCATTTAGATTAAACAACTCCTTTGTAAGATACATGTTTTAAATGAAACAGGTGAATTAACACTCCTCAGTTAGCAGGCTCAAGCAAGCTAAAACCCACATGGTAGCAGATACTAACTAGCAGAAATTGTTAACAAGTTATAAATTATTTTAACACACTTTGCTGTAGGCTACTATTTCCTAGTCAACAAAAAATAATGTATGTCATATAAAATATATTCACCCACCCAGTATTGTAATCAGAACTTACCAGAAAGCATGTAGTCCTTGGCTCAGACAGTGTAGTAGTGTGGGCTCAATAGCATCTCATTAGTGTGCAAGATCTTAAGAATCAGCTGTACATGTGATGGAAGAACACACTGTGCATGCAGAGGGTTGCAATTCCATTGAATTGGGGATAGTTTAACCAAAATATGCCACAAGACCTAGAATTGCCTTATGTGTATTCCACAAAAAGGTTCACCTGCCTGGAGGCCTGATGACGTGGCAGGTGGCACAGCTTGTCCCATGAATTAATCATAAAAATATAGGATTATCTGATAACTGCTTAGCAAACATTCCGGATAATATAGAGAACCTTACACTATTTATTGGTTAGCATTTTGATATGCTTAAAAAAGAATCAGATACATCGAAGCAAACAAGAGAAGACCTTTCCTCGAGCTCTGCCAGCAAAACTAAAGGGAAGCCGCCGTGTAAAATTAAAAATGTAACATTGGACATTTTTATAACTATGTCTCCAGTATGCAGTAGGCTACGGTATGACAATATGACAATAACACAATGAAACTACCGTGGACTCCCTAAAAGACACGACAGAGAGGCTACGGTACGACAATAACACAATGAAACTACCGTGGACTCCCTAAAAGACACGACAGAGAGGCTACGGTACGACAATAACACAATGAAACTACCGTGGACTCCCTAAAAGACACGACACAGAGGCTACGGTACGACAATAACACAATGAAACTACCGTGGACTCCCTAAAAGACACGACACAGAGGCTACGGTACGACAATAACACAATGGAACTACCGTGGACTCCCTAAAAGACACGACACAGAGGCTACGGTACGACAATAACACAATGGAACTACCGTGGACTCCCTAAAAGACACGACACAGAGGCTACGGTACGACAATAACACAATGAAAGCAGAATGACTTGATCTAAAGTGCAGAAGTATGAAGAATAATATTGTTATAAGAGAGAATATTGGAAGAAGAAAAAGAAGACTATCAGTCAACGGAGGAACAAGTCAAGGTGTTCATGAAACGTAATCTCAAGGTGACGGACCAAGGTGGATACAACTGATTTTCAAAGGGCTCACCGTTTCGGTGGCAGAGCGGTAGGAAGGCCCCGTCCGATCCTAGCTATGCTAACTCACTACAAAATGAAAATGGCCTTGTTACAACAGGGTAGAGAATTGAAGGACACCCCATTCTCTATTAATGAGCAATTTCCCCGTGAAATAGTGGAGAGACGACGCACCCTGTACCCCACTTTGAAAAGGCTCCGAGCTGAGAAGCAGAATGTTTGTCTAGTGGTGGATAAATGACATGTAAACAACCAAATGTTCAAGGACTCGAAGATGACAACTTGGCTGTAAGTGATAGCTAGTGATAGCTAGTGATAGCTAGTGATAGCTAGTGATAGCTACCTCCTGATACAGTAGTCCCCGAGACACATTCGTTCCGCATTACACAGTACAGTTATGGATTCATTAGTCTTTTTACAAAAACATTTTTCTTGCATGATGGACTTTTTTTTATTCATGCAGTATGGAACTGTGGATTATGTGGATTTAAAATACGGTGGATTTATGGTAAGGCAGAATGGGCATGATAAATGTATCCTTTTTTATTTAGGCAATATGGAACTTTGGACTAACATTATATGGACTTAAAATCTGGTTTTGATTTAGGGGAAGGAGAAGATGGGGAAGGCTGACCTTTTTTTCTTTTGTTTTTCTTTTGTTTATTTATTTAATTTGAAGATTGTACATTAGAAATACCAACATTTTATTTATTTATTTAATTTGATAATAGTACATTAGAAATACCAACATTTTATTTATTTATTTAATTTGATAATTGTACATTAGAAATACCAACATTTTATTTATTTATTTAATTTGATAATAGTACATTAGAAATACCAACATTTTATTTATTTATTTAATTTGATAATTGTACATTAGAAATACCAACATTTTATTTATTTATTTAATTTGATAATTGTACATTAGAAATACCAACATTTTATTTATTTATTTAATTTGATAATTGTACATTAGAAATACCAACATTTTATTTATTTATTTAATTTGATAATTGTACATTAGAAATACCAACATTTTATTTATTTATTTAATTTGATAATAGTACATTAGAAATACCAACATTTTATTTATTTATTTAATTTGATAATTGTACATTAGAAATACCAACATTTTATTTATTTATTTAATTTGATAATTGTACATTAGAAATACCAACATTTTATTTATTTATTTAATTTGATAATTGTACATTAGAAATACCAACATTTTATTTATTTATTTAATTTGATAATTGTACATTAGAAATACCAACATTTTATTTATTTATTTAATTTGAAGATTGTACATTAGAAATACCAACATTTTATTTATTTATTTAATTTGATAATTGTACATTAGAAATACCAACATTTTATTGATTTATTTAATTTGATAATTGTACATTAGAAATACCAACATTTTATTTATTTATTTAATTTGATAATAGTACATTAGAAATACCAACATTTTATTTATTTATTTAATTTGATATTTGTACATTAGAAATACCAACATTTTATTTATTTATTTAATTTGATATTTGTACATTAGAAATACCAACATTTTATTTATTTATTTAATTTGATAATTGTACATTCACATAGAGAAACCAAGAGGCCTCTCTAAACACAATACTATACATTCACATAGAGATACCAAGAGGCCTCTCTAAACACAATACTATACATTCACATAGAGATACCAAGAGGCCTCTCTAAACACAATACTATACATTCACATAGAGATGACTAGAGATGCTTTAAACCTTTCACTAAAAGCTTCACTCATACATAAATTATACTTAAACCCAAAATGCTTCTCCAGTAGATTATTAAGAAAATATCATTCTTTGTTCAAAAATTGACTTATTGCCTTCATACAGATCCAACTAATTGAAAATGAAGTGAGCTAAGGTTTTCATCTTTAGCTCACAGTCTGTGGACAATATACGATTAGAAAGGTTCAAAATGTATGTAAAACATTTCAGCACAATTGAAAAATATACAGTACATGGAAACCAAACGAGGACGGTCTATGGTGATAGATGGGATGGGCTGAGAGACTGAGGGTTGGGTTTAAAGACAAGGATGGTCTATGGTGATAGATGGGATGGGCTGAGAGGCTGAGGGTTGGGTTTAAAGACAAGGATGGTCTATGGTGATAGATGGGATGGGCTGAGAGACTGGGGGTTGGGTTTAAAGACAAGGACGGTCTATGGTGATAGATGGGATGGGCTGAGAGACTGAGGGTTGGGATTAAAGGGTTTATGTTTGGTCATGTATTATTGTTATGTAGACCGGGTGTTATTTTGTCAGTCAGTAGGTGTAGACCGGGTGTTATTTTGTCAGTCAGTAGGTGTAGACCGGGTGTTATTTTGTCAGTCAGTAGGTGTGGACCGGGTGTTATTCTGTCAGTCAGTAGGTGTGGACCGGGTGTTATTCTGTCAGTCAGTAGGTGTGGACCGGGTGTTATTCTGTCAGTCAGTAGGTGTAGACCGGGTGTTATTCTGTCAGTCAGTGGGTGTGGACCGGATGTTATTATTTCAGTCAGTAGGTGTAGACCGGGTGTTATTCTGTCAGTCAGTAGGTGTAGACCGGGTGTTATTCTGTCAGTCAGTAGGTGTAGACCGGGTGTTATTCTGTCAGTCAGTAGGTGTGGACCGGGTGTTATTCTGTCAGTCAGTAGGTGTGGACCGGGTGTTATTCTGTCAGTCAGTAGGTGTAGACCGGGTGTTATTCTGTCAGTCAGTGGGTGTGGACCGGATGTTATTATTTCAGTCAGTAGGTGTGGACCGGATGTTATTCTTTCAGTCAGTAGGTGTAGACCGGGTGTTATTCTGTCAGTCAGTAGGTGTAGACCGGGTGTTATTCTGTCAGTAGGTAGGTGTGGACCGGATGCTATTCTTTCAGTCAGTAGGTGTGAACCGGGTGCTATTCTCTCAGAATAACACGGGACTGACTAATGTGCTGACGACACTGAGACACAGATGTTCTCTGCTGGGACTGACTGATGTGCTGACGACACTGAGACACAGACGTTCTCTGCAGGGACTGACTGATGTGCTGACGACACTGAGACACAGACGTTCTCTGCTGGGACTGACTGATGTACTGACGACACTGAGACACATACGTTCTCTGCTGGGACTGACTGATGTATTGACGACACTGAGACACAGACGTTCTCTGCTGGGACTGACTGATGTACTGACGACACTGAGACACATACGTTCTCTGCTGGGACTGACTGATGTGCTGACGACACTGAGACACATACGTTCTCTGCTGGGACTGACTGATGTGCTGACGACACTGAGACACAGACGTTCTCTGCTGGGACTGACTGATGTGCTGACGACACTGAGACACAGACGTTCTCTGCTGGGACTGACTAATGTACTGACGGCACTGAGACACAGACGTTCTCTGCAGGGACTGACTGATGTGCTGACGACACTGAGACACAGACGTTCTCTGCTGGGACTGACTGATGTGCTGACGACACTGAGACACAGACGTTCTCTGCTGGGACTGACTGATGTACTGACGACACTGAGACACAGACGTTCTCTGCTGGGACTGACTAATGTACTGACGACACTGAGACACAGACGTTCTCTGCTGGGACTGACTGATGTGCTGACGACACTGAGACACAGACGTTCTCTGCTGGGACTGACTAATGTACTGACGACACTGAGACACAGACGTTCTCTGCTGGGACTGACTGATGTACTGACGACACTGAGACACAGATCCTCCACCATGGATAATAGCACACTTCTCTGTGAGTGTGTCATTGGTTAGCTAGATATATGTTCCTCAGTGACCTATGAAATAGAAGGTTGAAAGCTATCAGCTTATTCCTCTGATATTATACTCTGGAGACAGATACACAAATCTCCCTCTCTCTCCCAGAGTGGAAAATGATCTTAATGGTGTGATTGTCTCCTCCAGGGTCAGTGCGTCTGCAGGGCGGCCGCTCTAAGCTAGATGGCAGGGTGGAGGTGTATCTACAGGGGGTCTGGGGATCTGTCTGTAGTGATGACTGGGGAGACCAGGATGCTACAGTGGTCTGCAGACAGCTGGGACAGGGGTGAGTCACACAAACACACATACACATGCACAACTCTATGCACACAGACACACTCACATATGCAGTCACACACACACAAAGAAAGAGGTAGTGAAAAATAATGGAGTGGAGCTGTTATCCCAGATAAAGGAGTGGAGCTGTTATCCTAGATAAAGGAGTGGAGCTGTTATCCCAGATAAAGGAGTGGAGCTGTTATCCCAGATAAAGGAGTGGAGCTGTTATCCTAGATAAAGAAGTGGAGCTGTTATCCTAGATAAAGGAGTGGAGCTGTTATCCTAGATAAAGAAAGGAGTGGAGCTGTTATCCTAGATAAAGAAAGGAGTGGAGCTGTTATCCTAGATAAAGAAAGGAGTGGAGCTGTTATCCTAGATAAAGGAGTGGAGTTGTTATCCTAGATAAAGGAGTGGAGCTGTTATCCCAGATAAAGGAGTGGAGCTGTTATCCCAGATAAAGGAGTGGAGCTGTTATCCCAGATAAAGGAGTGGAGCTGTTATCCTAGATAAAGGAGTGGAGCTGTTATCCCAGATAAAGGAGTGGAGCTGTTATCCTAGATAAAGAAGTGGAGCTGTTATCCTAGATAAAGGAGTGGAGCTGTTATCCTAGATAAAGAAAAGAGTGGAGCTGTTATCCTAGATAAAGAAAGGAGTGGAGCTGTTATCCTAGATAAAGGAGTGGAGTTGTTATCCTAGATAAAGGAGTGGAGCTGTTATCCCAGATAAAGGAGTGGAGCTGTTATCCCAGATAAAGGAGTGGAGCTGTTATCCCAGATAAAGGAGTGGAGCTGTTATCCTAGATAAAGGAGTGGAGCTGTTATCCTAGATAAAGAAAGGAGTGGAGCTGTTATCCTAGATAAAGAAAGGAGTGGAGCTGTTATCCTAGATAAAGGAGTGGAGTTGTTATCCTAGATAAAGGAGTGGAGCTGTTATCCTAGATAAAGAAAGGATTGGAGCTGTTATCCTAGATAAAGAAAGGATTGGAGCTGTTATCCTAGATAAAGGAGTGGAGCTGTTATCCTAGATAAAGGAGTGGAGCTGTTATCCTAGATAAAGGAGTGGAGCTGTTATCCTAGATAAAGGAGTGGAGCTGTTATCCTAGATAAAGGAGTGGAGCTGTTATCCTAGATAAAGAAAGGATTGGAGCTGTTATCCTAGATAAAGAAAGGAGTGGAGCTATTATCCTAGATAAAGAAAGGAGTGGAGCTGTTATCCTAGATAAAGAAAGGAGTGGAGCTGTTATCCTAGATAAAGAAAGGAGGGGAGCTGTTATCCTAGATAAAGAAAGGAGTGGAGCTGTTATCCTAGATAAAGAAAGGAGGGGAGCTGTTATCCCAGATAAAGGAGTGGAGCTGTTATCCCAGATAAAGGAGTGGAGCTGTTATCCTAGATAAAGGAGTGGAGCTGTTATCCCAGATGAAGGAGTGGAGCTGTTATCCCAGATAAAGAAAGGAGTGGAGCTGTTATCCTAGATAAAGGAGTGGAGCTGTTATCCTAGATAAAGGAGTGGAGCTGTTATCCTAGATAAAGGAGTGGAGCTGTTATCCTAGATAAAGGAGTGGAGCTGTTATCCTAGATAAAGGCGTGGAGCTGTTATCCTAGATAAAGGAGTGGAGCTGTTATCCTAGATAAAGGAGTGGAGCTGTTATCCTAGATAAAGAAAGAAAGAGTGAAAGAAAGGGGCTAAGAGAGACAGGACATGAATACTACTAAATGTGGTTTATATCTCTTAAACAGTAGGGGATCTGGACCAGGTGATGTAGCAGGTCTCTAGACAGGACATGAATACTACTAAATGTGGTTTATATCTCTTAAACAGTAGGGGATCTGGACCAGGTGATGTAGCAGGTCTCTAGACAGGACATGAATACTACTAAATGTGGTTTATATCTCTTAAACAGTAGGGGATCTGGACCAGGTGATGTAGCAGGTCTCTAGACAGGACATGAATACTACTAAATGTGGTTTATATCTCTTAAACAGTAGGGGATCTGGACCAGGTGATGTAGCAGGTCTCTAGACAGGACATGAATACTACTAAATGTGGTTTATATCTCTTAAACAGTAGGGGATCTGGACCAGGTGATGTAGCAGGTCTCTAGACAGGACATGAATACTACTACTAAGTGTAGTGGTATTTACTATGGGTGTATTTTCCCCCTACCCCAACACACACACAATCAGCGTTGAAGTGCATGGGTATACCTGGGTAAAGTCAGTTGTGTCTTGATATTATTTTTTGAGAGCAGAGGCTTCTTCCTTCCTGACCTCCCATGTAGGCCAAGTTTCTGACAGTCTCTTTCTGACAGTGTACCCATGCAATTCGACATTGATTGTGGCAAGAGAGGCCTGTAGATCCCTTG
>JAKYLM010000070.1:495000-541994 GCA_023634145.1 Thymallus thymallus
TATAAAATGTGTTTTGGGGGGCTAGTACTGTTCAGACTGGAGCAGTATAAAATGTGTTTTGGGGGGCTAGTACTGTTCAGACTGGAGCAGTATAAAATGTGTTTTGGGGGGCTAGTACTGTTCAGACTGGGCTAGTATAAAATGTGTTTTGGGGGGCTAGTACTGTTCAGACTGGGCTAGTATAAAATGTGTTTTGGGGGGCTAGTACTGTTCAGACTGGGCTAGTATAAAATGTGTTTTGGGGGGCTAGTACTGTTCAGACTGGGTTAGTATAAAATGTGTTTTGGGGGGCTAGTACTGTTCAGACTGGGCTAGTATAAAATGTGTTTTGGGGGGCTAGTACTGTTCAGACTGGGTTAGTATAAAATATGTTTTGGGGGGCTAGTACTGTTCAGACTGGAGCAGTATAAAATGTGTTTTGGGGGGCTAGTACTGTTCAGACTGGGCTAGTATAAAATGTGTTTTGGGGGGCTAGTACTGTTCAGACTGGGCTAGTATAAAATGTGTTTTGGGGGGCTAGTACTGTTCAGACTGGGTTAGTATAAAATGTGTTTTGGGGGGCTAGTACTGTTCAGACTGGGCTAGTATAAAATGTGTTTTGGGGGGCTAGTACTGTTCAGACTGGGCTAGTATAAAATGTGTTTTGGGGGGCTAGTACTGTTCAGACTGGGCTAGTATAAAATGTGTTTTGGGGGGCTAGTACTGTTCAGACTGGGTTAGTATAAAATGTGTTTTGGGGGGCTAGTACTGTTCAGACTGGGTTAGTATAAAATGTGTTTTGGGGGGCTAGTACTGTTCAGACTGGAGCAGTATAAAATGTGTTTTGGGGGGCTAGTACTGTTCAGACTGGGTTAGTATAAAATGTGTTTTGGGGGGCTAGTACTGTTCAGACTGGGCTAGTATAAAATGTGTTTTGGGGGGCTAGTACTGTTCAGACTGGGCTAGTATAAAATGTGTTTTGGGGGGCTAGTACTGTTCAGACTGGGTTAGTATAAAATGTGTTTTGGGGGGCTAGTACTGTTCAGACTGGGCTAGTATAAAATGTGTTTTGGGGGGCTAGTACTGTTCAGACTGGGCTAGTATAAAATGTGTTTTGGGGGGCTAGTACTGTTCAGACTGGGTTAGTATAAAATGTGTTTTGGGGGGCTAGTACTGTTCAGACTGGGCTAGTATAAAATGTGTTTTGGGGGGCTAGTACTGTTCAGACTGGAGCAGTATAAAATGTGTTTTGGGGGGCTAGTACTGTTCAGACTGGAGCAGTATAAAATGTGTTTTGGGGGGCTAGTACTGTTCAGACTGGGCTAGTATAAAATGTGTTTTGGGGGGCTAGTACTGTTCAGACTGGGCTAGTATAAAATGTGTTTTGGGGGGCTAGTACTGTTCAGACTGGGTTAGTATAAAATGTGTTTTGGGGGGCTAGTACTGTTCAGACTGGAGCAGTATAAAATGTGTTTTGGGGGGCTAGTACTGTTCAGACTGGGCTAGTATAAAATGTGTTTTGGGGGGCTAGTACTGTTCAGACTGGGCTAGTATAAAATGTGTTTTGGGGGGCTAGTACTGTTCAGACTGGGTTAGTATAAAATGTGTTTTGGGGGGCTAGTACTGTTCAGACTGGGCTAGTATAAAATGTGTTTTGGGGGGCTAGTACTGTTCAGACTGGGCTAGTATAAAATGTGTTTTGGGGGGCTAGTACTGTTCAGACTGGAGCAGTATAAAATGTGTTTTGGGGGGCTAGTACTGTTCAGACTGGGCTAGTATAAAATGTGTTTTGGGGGGCTAGTACTGTTCAGACTGGGCTAGTATAAAATGTGTTTTGGGGGGCTAGTACTGTTCAGACTGGGCTAGTATAAAATGTGTTTTGGGGGGCTAGTACTGTTCAGACTGGGCTAGTATAAAATGTGTTTTGGGGGGCTAGTACTGTTCAGACTGGGTTAGTATAAAATGTGTTTTGGGGGGCTAGTACTGTTCAGACTGGGCTAGTATAAAATGTGTTTTGGGGGGCTAGTACTGTTCAGACTGGGCTAGTATAAAATGTGTTTTGGGGGGCTAGTACTGTTCAGACTGGGTTAGTATAAAATGTGTTTTGGGGGGCTAGTACTGTTCAGACTGGGCTAGTATAAAATGTGTTTTGGGGGGCTAGTACTGTTCAGACTGGGCTAGTATAAAATGTGTTTTGGGGGGCTAGTACTGTTCAGACTGGGTTAGTATAAAATGTGTTTTGGGGGGCTAGTACTGTTCAGACTGGGCTAGTATAAAATGTGTTTTGGGGGGCTAGTACTGTTCAGACTGGGCTAGTATAAAATGTGTTTTGCGGGGCTAGTACTGTTCAGACTGGGTTAGTATAAAATGTGTTTTGGGGGGCTAGTACTGTTCAGACTGGGCTAGTATAAAATGTGTTTTGGGGGGCTAGTACTGTTCAGACTGGGCTAGTATAAAATGTGTTTTGGGGGGCTAGTACTGTTCAGACTGGGCTAGTATAAAATGTGTTTTGGGGGGCTAGTACTGTTCAGACTGGGCTAGTATAAAATGTGTTTTGGGGGGCTAGTACTGTTCAGACTGGGTTAGTATAAAATATGTTTTGGGGGGCTAGTACTGTTCAGACTGGAGCAGTATAAAATGTGTTTTGGGGGGCTAGTACTGTTCAGACTGGGCTAGTATAAAATGTGTTTTGGGGGGCTAGTACTGTTCAGACTGGGCTAGTATAAAATGTGTTTTGGGGGGCTAGTACTGTTCAGACTGGGTTAGTATAAAATGTGTTTTGGGGGGCTAGTACTGTTCAGACTGGGCTAGTATAAAATGTGTTTTGGGGGGCTAGTACTGTTCAGACTGGGCTAGTATAAAATGTGTTTTGGGGGGCTAGTACTGTTCAGACTGGGCTAGTATAAAATGTGTTTTGGGGGGCTAGTACTGTTCAGACTGGGTTAGTATAAAATGTGTTTTGGGGGGCTAGTACTGTTCAGACTGGGTTAGTATAAAATGTGTTTTGGGGGGCTAGTACTGTTCAGACTGGAGCAGTATAAAATGTGTTTTGGGGGGCTAGTACTGTTCAGACTGGGTTAGTATAAAATGTGTTTTGGGGGGCTAGTACTGTTCAGACTGGGCTAGTATAAAATGTGTTTTGGGGGGCTAGTACTGTTCAGACTGGGCTAGTATAAAATGTGTTTTGGGGGGCTAGTACTGTTCAGACTGGGTTAGTATAAAATGTGTTTTGGGGGGCTAGTACTGTTCAGACTGGGCTAGTATAAAATGTGTTTTGGGGGGCTAGTACTGTTCAGACTGGGCTAGTATAAAATGTGTTTTGGGGGGCTAGTACTGTTCAGACTGGGTTAGTATAAAATGTGTTTTGGGGGGCTAGTACTGTTCAGACTGGGCTAGTATAAAATGTGTTTTGGGGGGCTAGTACTGTTCAGACTGGAGCAGTATAAAATGTGTTTTGGGGGGCTAGTACTGTTCAGACTGGAGCAGTATAAAATGTGTTTTGGGGGGCTAGTACTGTTCAGACTGGGCTAGTATAAAATGTGTTTTGGGGGGCTAGTACTGTTCAGACTGGGCTAGTATATTTCCTAAGGGAAATATGTGTAATGAAGACAAGTTAGTTTGGGATAACTCTGTCTTCTGTCTGTTTGTGTGTGTGTGTGTGTGTGTGTGTCCAGTGGTAGCGGTGGTGCCGGTGAGGTTGGTGGGGGGTGTGTCGGTGTGGGAGGGGCGTGTTGAGGTGTTCCACGGCGGCGTGTGGGGGACCGTCTGCGACGACCAATGGGATGAGAGCGACGTGGAGGTTGTCTGTCGACAGCTGGGCCTGGGGTGAGAACACACGCACCTTATAGACACACACACAGACCAGACCTGGATCAAATCCTTTATCTGTGGCTGTTTGAGCTTGATTCAAATCCTTTATCTGTGGCTGTTTGAGCTTGATTCAAATCCTTTATCTGTGGCTGTTTGAGCTTGATTCAAAGCCTTTATCTGTGGCTGTTTGAGCTTGATTCAAAAATTTTATCTGTGGCTGTTTGAGCTTGATTCAAATCCTTTATCTGTGGCTGTTTTTTTTTTATCTGTGCCTGTTCACATCCTGTAATATAACTATAGACACATCCTGTAATATAACTATAGACACATCCTGTAATATAACTATAGACACATATTGTAATATAACTATAGACACATCCTGTAATATAAATATAGACACATCCTCTAATATAACTATAGACACATCCTGTAATATAACTATAGACACATCCTGTAATATAACTATAGACACATCCTGTAATATAACTATAGACACATCCTGTAATATAACTATAGACACATCCTGTAATATAACTATAGACACATCCTCTAATATAACTATAGACACATCCTGTAATATAACTATAGACACATCCTGTAATATAACTGTAGACACATCCTGTAATATAACTATAGACACATCCTGTAATATAACTATAGACACATCCTGTAGACACATCCTGTAATATAACTATAATAGACACATCCTGTAATATAACTATAGACATGTGTAGGACTATGTATGTGTTTCACTTGAATGCCCCCCCCCGTCTCTCCAGAGGTGTAGCACGGGCATGGGGCCAGGCGTATTTCGGGCCGGGGTCAGGCAGGGTGTGGCTGGATGAGGTGCGCTGCTCGGGGAATGAGCTTACCCTGGAACAGTGTCCTAAAGCTGCCTGGGGAGAACACAACTGTCTCCACTCTGAAGACGCAGGCGTCTCCTGTACCCCTCTCACTGGTACGATGGGACGTCATCACACCCCACACACACACTGGTACACACACTACTCACACACACATCTCTCACTGGTACGATGGGACGTCATCACACCCCACACACACACTGGTACACACACTACTCACACACACATCTCTCACTGGTACGATGGGACGTCATCACACCCCACACACACACTGGTACACACACTACTCACACACACATCTCTCACTGGTACGATGGGACGTCATCACACCCCACACACACACTGGTATACACTACTCACACACATCTCTCACTGGTACGATGGGACGTCATCACACCCCACACACACTGGTACACACTACTCACACACATCTCTCACTGGTACGATGGGACGTCATCACACCCCACACACACACTGGTATACACTACTCACACACACATCTCTCACTGGTACGATGGGACGTCATCACACCCCACACACACACTGGTATACACTACTCACACACATCTCTCACTGGTACGATGGGACGTCATCACACCCCACACACACACTGGTACACACACTACTCACACACATCTCTCACTGGTACGATGGGACGTCATCACACCCCACACACACACTGGTACACACTACTCACACACACATCTCTCACTGGTACGATGGGACGTCATCACACCCCACACACACACTGGTACACACACTACACACACACATCTCTCACTGGTACGATGGGACGTCATCACACCCCACACACACTGGTACACACTACTCACACACACATCTCTCACTGGTACGATGGGACGTCATCACACCCCACACACACACTGGTACACACTACTCACACACATCTCTCACTGGTACGATGGGACGTCATCACACCCCACACACACACTGGTACACACACTACTCACACACACATCTCTCACTGGTACGATGGGACGTCATCACACCCCACACACACACTGGTATACACTACTCACACACACATCTCTCACTGGTACGATGGGACGTCATCACACCCCACACACACACTGGTACACACTACTCACACACACATCTCTCACTGGTACGATGGGACGTCATCACACCCCACACACACACTGGTACACACCCCACACACACACTGGTACACACACTACTCACACACACATCTCTCACTGGTACGATGGGACGTCATCACACCCCACACACACTGGTACACACACTACACACACACACATCTCTCACTGGTACGATGGGACGTCATCACACCCCACACACACACTGGTACACACACTACTCACACACACATCTCTCACTGGTACGATGGGACGTCATCACACCCCACACACACACTGGTACACACACTACTCACACACACTGGTACACACACTACACACACTACGTACACACACACCCCACACACACACTAGTACACACACTACACACACTACGTACACACACTACACGCACACACACTGGTACACACACACACTACACACACACACACTGGTACACACACTACACACACATTGATACACACACTACTCACACACACAGTGGTACACACTATACACACAGTGGTACACACACACACAGGTACACACACTACACACACACATCTCTCACTGGTACGATGGGACGTCATCACACCCACACACACACTGGTATACACACTATACACACATCTCTCACTGGTACACACACACACCACTACCCACCACAACACGTCTGACATGAATGACATACGCTACAAAATAATGTCTGGTTTTCCAACATGGGTCCAACGGTTTACAATCTCTGACTGCTCCTCTCTCCAACGGTTTACAATCTCTGACTGCTCCTCTCTCCAACGGTTTACAATCTCTGACTGCTCCTCTCTCCAACGGTTTACAATCTCTGACATCTCCTCTCCAACGGTTTACAACCTCTGACTGCTCTCCTCTCCAACGGTTTACAATCTCTGACTGCTCCCCTAACCCTCTCTTCTTCCCCATCTCTCTCTCTCTCTTTCTGTCTTTCCCTCATCTGTCTCCAGATGGCTCAGTGCGGTTGGCTGGGGTTAGTGGGAGCAGTGAGGGCAGACTGGAGGTGTTCTATAGAGGTCAGTGGGGGACGGTGTGTGACCATGGATGGACTGACTCGAACACACAGGTGGTCTGTAGACAGCTGGGGTACAGGTGAGGAGAGACTAACACACAGGTGGTCTGTAGACAGCTGGGGTACAGGTGAGGAGAGACTAACACACAGGTGGTCTGTAGACAGCTGGGGTACAGGTGAGGAGAGACTAACACACAGGTGGTCTGTAGACAGCTGGGGTACAGGTGAGGAGAGACTAACACACAGGTGGTCTGTAGACAGCTGGGGTACAGGTGAGGAGAGACTAACACACAGGTGGTCTGTAGACAGCTGGGGTACAGGTGAGGAGAGACTAACACACAGGTGGTCTGTAGACAGCTGGGGTACAGGTGAGGAGAGACAAAGTACTTACTGAAAACCAAATGTGTTATCTGTGTGTGTTTTCTGTGTGTGTGTGTTCTCTCTGTTTGTGTGTGTGTTCTCTGTGTGTGTGTGTGTGTGTGTGTCTGTGTGTGTGTGTGTTCTCTGTGTGTGTGTGTGTGTGTGTGTCTGTGTGTGTGTGTGTGTTATCTGTCTGTGTTCTCTGTGTGTGTGTGTGTGTGTGTGTGTTCTCTGTGTGTGTGTGTGTGTGTGTCTGTGTGTGTGTGTGTTCTCTGTATGTGTGTGTGTGTATGTGTGTGTGTGTGTGTATGTGTGTGTGTGTGTGTGTGTGTGTATGTGTGTGTGTGTGTGTGTGTTCTCTCGTCTCTCTAGATCAGGGGAGTCTCTTCCTCCTGAGGGGTCAGAGGTCAGCCCAGGTGGGCAGTTCCCGGCGGGGTCAGGCCCCATCCTATTGGACGATGTGAGCTGTACGGGAAAGGAGCCTAGCCTATCACTGTGCAGCAGGAGGGAGTGGCTTAGACACAACTGTTCCCACAAGGAAGATGTCAACATCCGCTGTAGGGACAAACTCACACACACCCTCCCCAGTAAGTACACACACACACACACACACCCTCCCCAGTAAGTACACACACACACACACACACCCTCCCCAGTAAGTACACACACACACACACACACCCTCCCCAGTAAGTACACACACACACACACAGAGATGGAGAGAGAGAGAGTTCGGTGTTATGTTGAATGGTATTTTCTAACGTACCCTCCCTCTCCCTCCCTCTCTTCCCTCCTTCCCTCTCTTCCTCCCCTCCCTCTCTCTCTTCTCCTCCCTCCCTCTGTGTACGTGTGTTGCAGGTGTCCCGGTGAGGCTGGTAGGGGGGGAGAGCGTTAAGGAGGGGAGAGTAGAGGTGTACCTTCAGGGGGTTTGGGGGACGGTGTGTGACGATGGATGGACAGACAGAGACGCAGAGGTGGTGTGTAGACAGCTGGGATACAGGTCTGTAACACTAGTGGTCCATGTGTGTAGACAGCTGGGATACAGGTCTGTAACACTAGTGGTCCATGTGTGTGTAGACAGCTGGGATACAGGTCTGTAACACTAGTGGTCCATGTGTGTAGACAGCTGGGATACAGGTCTGTAACACTAGTGGTCCATGTGTGTGTAGACAGCTGGGATACAGGTCTGTAACACTAGTGGTCCATGTGTGTAGACAGCTGGGATACAGGTCTGTAACACTAGTGGTCCATGTGTGTGTAGACAGCTGGGATACAGGTCTGTAACACTAGTGGTCCATGTGTGTAGACAGCTGGGATACAGGTCTGTAACACTAGTGGTCCATGTGTGTGTAGACAGCTGGGATACAGGTCTGTAACACTAGTGGTCCATGTGTGTAGACAGCTGGGATACAGGTCTGTAACACTAGTGGTCCATGTGTGTGTAGACAGCTGGGATACAGGTCTGTAACACTAGTGGTCCATGTGTGTGTAGACAGCTGGGATACAGGTCTGTAACACTAGTGGTCCATGTGTGTGTAGACAGCTGGGATACAGGTCTGTAACACTAGTGGTCCATGTGTGTGTAGACAGCTGGGATACAGGTCTGTAACACTAGTGGTCCATGTGTGTGTAGACAGCTGGGATACAGGTCTGTAACACTAGTGGTCCATGTGTGTAGACAGCTGGGATACAGGTCTGTAACACTAGTGGTCCATGTGTGTAGACAGCTGGGATACAGGTCTGTAACACTAGTGGTCCATGTGTGTGTAGACAGCTGGGATACAGGTCTGTAACACTAGTGGTCCATGTGTGTGTAGACAGCTGGGATACAGGTCTGTAACACTAGTGGTCCATGTGTGTGTAGACAGCTTTAGAAATAATTCTGAGGAATAATTAGACTGGGTTTGTTTTGCGTGTTGCGTGAGTCTGTCGGGAGGAACTTGAGGACTGGAGGCCTGTGGCATTGCTCTGTGCCAAGGTCCTCGCTAACAGACTGAAGTCCCATCTGGACTCTATAGTACACAAGGACCAGACATATTGCATACCGGGACCCTCAATCACGGACAACTTGTTCTTAATCAGGGACATGTTGGACTTGTCGAGAGATTCTAATGCGAACTTTGGACTGGTCTCTCTAGATCAAGAGAAGGCTTTTGATAGAGTGGACCAAGAGTATCTGTTTAATGTGATGTCTGTGTTTGGGTTTGGGGAAAGGTTTTTGGCCTGTGGGAAGATGTTGTATGGTGAAGCGTCATGTATGGTCAAGGTGGGAGGGGGGCTGAGTAGACCAGTCTGGGTGAGGCGGGGCATTAGACAAGGATGACCTCTAACGGGGCAGTTATATACACTCTCCATTGAGCCTTTTTTGGGCCTGCTGAACAAGAGACTGCAGGGAGTGTGCTGGACAGGCATGGGTGTGTTAACAGGCATAGCAGTGTCAGCGAATGCAGATGACGTTTCTGTGATGGTCAGGAATGGGCAGGATATGCAGGCACTAGAGACTAGTCTGAAGGTGACGAGAGAGCTTTGTCACCTAAGGTGAACTGGAGCAAAGCTCTGTTATGTGGGGCATGGAGGGAAGGGCCCCCCTATGCTCTGTTATGTGGGGCATGGAGGGAAGGGCCCCCCTATGCTCTGTTATGTGGGGCATGGAGGGATAGGGCCCCCCTATGCTCTGTTATGTGGGGCATGGAGGGATAGGGCCCCCCTATGCTCTGTTATGTGGGGCATGGAGGGAAGGGCCCCCCTATGCTCTGTTATGTGGGGCATGGAGGGATAGGGCCCCCCTATGCTCTGTTATGTGGGGCATGGAGGGAAGGGCCCCCCTATGCTCTGTTATGTGGGGCATGGAGGGATAGGGCCCCCCTATGCTCTGTTATGTGGGGCATGGAGGGATAGGCCCCCCTATGCTCTGTTATGTGGGGCATGGAGGGATAGGGCCCCCTATGCTCTGTTATGTGGGGCATGGAGGGATAGGCCCCCCTATGCTCTGTTATGTGGGGCATGGAGGGATAGGGCCCCCCTATGCTCTGTTATGTGGGGCATGTAGGGATAGGGCCCCCCTATGCTCTGTTATGTGGGGCATGGAGGGATAGGGCCCCCTATGCTCTGTTATGTGGGGCATGGAGGGAAGGGCCCCCATATGCTCTGTTATGTGGGGCATGGAGGGATAGGGCCCCCCTATGCTCTGTTATGTGGGGCATGGAGGGATAGGCCCCCCTATGCTCTGTTATGTGGGGCATGGAGGGATAGGGCCCCCCTATGCTTCCAGGGGGTTTGAAGTGGGTTTGTGAAGGGCTTAAAATGTTGGGGGTGTACCTGGGCTCGGAGAGGTGGGTCAGGAAGAACTGGGAGGGGCTATCACAGGCAGTGGTGTCAAGACTGGCCATGTGGAGGTGGCTCCTGTCCCAAGTGTCATATAGAGGGAGGGTGCAGATAATCAACAACCTGGTGGCATCTTCCCTGTGGCATAAACTGGCTGTCCTCAAGCTCACAGACCTGCAACGCAACCTGGTGGATTTCTTCTGGTCGGGCCATCGACGGCGGCAGTGTTGTACATGTCCGTCCATGAAGTGGAACTGGAGAGCAGGGTGGCTGCATTCCGACTAAAGGCGGCGCAGAGACTGCTGTACCATACTGATGTCGGATGGTGGGAACCAGCATGCACACTGCTGAGGAGAGCTGGCGGATTAGGGTTGGACCAGCAGCTGTTCCTCATGAAGCTGGAGAGGCTGAGTACAGCAGGGCTCTCAGATTTTTACTCTGCGGTGCTGAGGGCCTGGCTGCTATTAAGGCCACACAAGAAGGGGGTGTGGAGCCTGGGCTGTGGGTGTCGGAGGAGCCTATCTTCCACAATCCAGCCATCCATTTGAGATCTGTTCAGTTGGCCACCATGCAGAGGCGACTGATGGCAGCGGGTTTACTAAGGCTGGGTGACCTGCGGCTGCAGGGGGAGGAGGGGTGGAAAACACCAGAAGTCCTAACACAACAAACAGGACTAACATCTCTCAGGCTGCTGGAGAGATTCCTGGAGGAGTTCCAGGAGGCTCTGTCTGAGCCGGTAAGGGGGGTGTTTGAGCGGCCAAAGGGGGAGGGGCCACCAAAGTTTCCAGTGACGTTAGAGACTGGGGACTGGCAACGGGGTATGGAGGACTTGTTAGATTTTAACACTCCGAGCCAGGGGGACTTTGAGGGGGTGGGAGGTAAAGCCCTCTACAACCTCTGGAGGAGGAACAGGGTCAAAGGTCGGGTATAACAGAGCCTTTACTGTTGTTTAATGGGATGGTCTCTGAGTGTCTTAGGCTGGAATTAGAGTTCTATAAAATGCTAAACAGTGTGGAGATGTTTCAGGAGATATGGTGTGTCGAGGGGCGTCTGTACAGCTGGGGAACATGTTTGGATATCTATGGTTGTAGAGGGCAAGGTGAGTATGCAGTACAGGGGATGTTGTTTTGTATTGTAGAGGGCAAGGACAAGGAGACTCTCTCTCTCTCTCTCTCTCTCTCTCTCTCTTTCTATACTAACATGACTCACTCCACATTGACCATAGTGTTTCTATACTAACATGACTCACTCCACATTGACCATAGTGTTTCTATACTAACATGACTCACTCCACATTGACCATAGTGTTTCTATACTAACATGACTCACTCCACATTGACCATAGTGTTTCTATACTAACATGACTCACTCCACATTGACCATAGTGTTTCTATACTAACATGACTCACTCCACATTGACCATAGTGTTTCTATACTAACATGACTCACTCCACATTGACCATAGTGTTTCTATACTAACATGACTCACTCCACATTGACCATAGTGTTTCTATACTAACATGACTCACTCCACATTGACCATAGTGTTTCTATACTAACATGACTCACTCCACATTGACCATAGTGTTTCTATACTAACATGACTCACTCCACATTGACCATAGTGTTTCTATACTAACATGACTCACTCCACATTGACCATAGTGTTTCTATACTAACATGACTCACTCCACATTGACCATAGTGTTTCTATACTAACATGACTCACTCCACATTGACCATAGTGTTTCTATACTAACATGACTCACTCCACATTGACCATAGTGTTTCTATACTAACATGACTCACTCCATATTGACCATAGTGTTTCTATACTAACATGACTCACTCCATATTGACCATAGTGTTTCTATACTAACATGACTCACTCCACATTGACCATAGTGTTTCTATACTAACATGACTCACTCCACATTGACCATAGTGTTTCTATACTAACATGACTCACTCCATATTGACCATAGTGTTTCTATACTAACATGACTCACTCCACATTGACCATAGTGTTTCTATACTAACATGACTCATTCTCTCTCTCTCTACCTCTCCCCCCTCTCCCAATCTCTCTCACCCTCTCTCTCCCCCCTACCTCTCCCCCCTCTCCCAATCTCTCTCCCCGTCTCTCTCTGTTTTTAGTCTACACTTCATCATGTTTTTCAGCGCAGGGAATTCCTCCGTGTCACGCTACAATTTCCATGCTTCACAGACGTGTGACTTGGCCCAGTGGACTGGCAGCCTGTAGCCTGATACTGACATACTGTATACAAACACACACACACACACACACACACACACACACACACACACACACACACACACACACACCAACACACCAACACACACACCTGTTAAAAGGTGAGCTTTTTCTCTTCTCAACTAGAAGGCTAAAACTGTCTCCAATAAGCATATGTTCGGAAAAACATTTAGTAGTGTTGGTGTGTTGAGAAGTGTTTAGTAGTGTTGGTGTGTTGAGGAGTGTTTAGTAGCGTTGGTGTGTTGAGGAGTGTTTAGTAGTGTTGGTGTGTTGAGGAGTGTTTAGTAGTGTTGGTGTGTTGAGGAGTGTTTAGTAGTGTTGGTGTGTTGAGGAGTGTTTAGTAGTGTTGGTGTGTTGAGGAGTGTTTAGTAGTGTTGGTGTGTTGAGGAGTGTTTAGTAGTGTTGGTGTGTTGAGGAGTGTTTAGTAGTGTTGGTGTGTTGAGAAGTGTTTAGTAGTGTTGGTGTGTTGAGGAGTGTTTAGTAGTGTTGGTGTGTTGAGGAGTGTTTAGTAGTGTTGGTGTGTTGAGGAGTGTTTAGTAGTGTTGGTGTGTTGAGGAGTGTTTAGTAGTGTTGGTGTGTTGAGGAGTGTTTAGTAGCGTTGGTGTGTTGAGGAGTGTTTAGTAGTGTTGGTGTGTTGAGGAGTGTTTAGTAGTGTTGGTGTGTTGAGGAGTGTTTAGTAGTGTTGGTGTGTTGAGGAGTGTTTAGTAGTGTTGGTGTGTTTAGTAGTGTTGGTGTGTTGAGGAGTGTTTAGTAGTGTTGGTGTGTTGAGGAGTGTTTAGTAGTGTTGGTGTGTTGAGGAGTGTTTAGTAGTGTTGGTGTGTTGAGGAGTGTTTAGTAGCGTTGGTGTGTTGAGAAGTGTTTAGTAGCGTTGGTGTGTTGAGGAGTGTTTAGTAGCGTTGGTGTGTTGAGGAGTGTTTAGTAGCGTTGGTGTGTTGAGAAGTGTTTAGTAGCGTTGGTGTGTTGAGGAGTGTTTAGTAGCGTTGGTGTGTTGAGGAGTGTTTAGTAGTGTTGGTGTGTTGAGGAGTGTTTAGTAGTGTTGGTGTGTTGAGGAGTGTTTAGTAGTGTTGGTGTGTTGAGGAGTTTTTAGTAGTGTTGGTGTGTTGAGGAGTGTTTAGTAGTGTTGATGTGTTGAGGAGTGTTTAGTAGTGTTGGTGTGTTGAGGAGTGTTTAGTAGCGTTGGTGTGTTGAGGAGTGTTTAGTAGCGTTGGTGTGTTGAGAAGTGTTTAGTAGCGTTGGTGTGTTGAGGAGTGTTTAGTAGTGTTGGTGTGTTGAGGAGTGTTTAGTAGTGT
Organism: Thymallus thymallus; assembly: GCA_023634145.1. Lineage (NCBI taxonomy): Eukaryota > Metazoa > Chordata > Actinopteri > Salmoniformes > Salmonidae > Thymallus > Thymallus thymallus. The sequence continues at coordinate 509,040 of JAKYLM010000070.1, forward strand.
TGGTGTGTTGAGGAGTGTTTAGTAGTGTTGGTGTGTTGAGAAGTGTTTAGTAGCGTTGGTGTGTTGAGGAGTGTTTAGTAGCGTTGGTGTGTTGAGGAGTGTTTAGTAGCGTTGGTGTGTTGAGAAGTGTTTAGTAGCGTTGGTGTGTTGAGGAGTGTTTAGTAGCGTTGGTGTGTTTAGGAGTGTTTAGTAGTGTTGGTGTGTTGAGGAGCGTTTCGTAGTGTTGGTGTGTTGAGGAGTGTTTCGTAGTGTTGGTGTGTTGAGGAGTGTTTAGTAGTGTTGGTGTGTTGAGGAGTGTTTAGTAGTGTTGGTGTGTTGAGGAGTGTTTAGTAGTGTTGGTGTGTTGAGGAGTGTTTAGTAGTGTTGGTGTGTTGAGGAGTGTTTAGTAGTGTTGGTGTGTTGAGAAGTGTTTAGTAGCGTTGGTGTGTTGAGGAGTGTTTAGTAGCGTTGGTGTGTTGAGGAGTGTTTAGTAGTGTTGGTGTGTTGAGAAGTGTTTAGTAGCGTTGGTGTGTTGAGGAGTGTTTAGTAGCGTTGGTGTGTTGAGGAGTGTTTAGTAGTGTTGGTGTGTTGAGGAGTGTTTAGTAGTGTTGGTGTGTTGAGGAGTGTTTAGTAGTGTTGGTGTGTTGAGAAGTGTTTAGTAGTGTTGGTGTGTTGAGGAGTGTTTAGTAGTGTTGGTGTGTTGAGGAGTGTTTAGTAGCTTTGGTGTGTTGAGGAGTGTTTAGTAGTGTTGGTGTGTTGAGGAGTGTTTAGTAGTGTTGGTGTGTTGAGGAGTGTTTAGTAGTGTTGGTGTGTTGAGAAGTGTTTAGTAGCGTTGGTGTGTTGAGGAGTGTTTAGTAGCGTTGGTGTGTTGAGGAGTGTTTAGTAGTGTTGGTGTGTTGAGAAGTGTTTAGTAGCGTTGGTGTGTTGAGGAGTGTTTAGTAGCGTTGGTGTGTTGAGGAGTGTTTAGTAGTGTTGGTGTGTTGAGGAGTGTTTAGTAGTGTTGGTGTGTTGAGGAGTGTTTAGTAGTGTTGATGTGTTGAGGAGTGTTTAGTACTGTTGGAGTTTTTAGTAGTGTTGGTGTGTTGAGCAGTATTTAGTAGTGTTGGTGTGTAGTAGTGTTGGTGTGTTTAGTAATGTTGGTGTGTTTAGTAGTGTTGGTGTGTTGAGGAGTGTTTAGTAGTGTTGGAGTTTTTAGTAGTGTTGGTGTGTTGAGCAGTATTGGTGTGTAGTAGTGTTGGTGTGTTTAGTAGTGTTGGTGTGTTTAGTAGTGTTGGTGTATTGAGCAGTATTGGTGTGTAGTAGTGTTGGTGTGTTTAGTAATGTTGGTGTGTTTAGTAGTGTTGGTGTGTTGAGGAGTGTTTAGTAGTGTTGGTGTGTTTAGTAATGTTGGTGTGTTTAGTAGTGTTGGTGTGTTGAGGAGTGTTTAGTAGTGTTGGAGTTTTTAGTAGTGTTGGTGTATTGAGCAGTATTGGTGTGTAGTAGTGTTGGTGTGTTTAGTAATGTTGGTGTGTTTAGTAGTGTTGGTGTGTTGAGGAGTGTTTAGTAGTGTTGGAGTGTTTAGTAGTGTTGGTGTATTGAGCAGTATTTGTGTGTAGTAGTGTTGGTGTGTTTAGTAATGTTGGTAGGTTGAGTAGTGTTGGTGTGTTGAGTAGTGTTGGTGTGTTGAGGAGTGTTTAGTAGTGTTGGAGTTTTTAGTAGTGTTGGTGTGTTTAGTAATGTTGGTGGGTTGAGGAGTGTTGGTGTGTTTAGTAGTGTTGGTGTGTTGAGTAGTGTTGGTGTGTTGAGTAGTGTTGGTGTGTTGAGTAGTGTTGGTGTGTTGAGTAGTGTTGGTGTGTTGAGGAGTGTTGGTGTGTTGAGTAGTGTTGGTGTGTTGAGTAGTGTTGGTGTGTTGAGTAGTGTTGGTGTGTTGAGGAGTGTTGGTGTGTTTAGTAGTGTTGGTGTGTTGAGTAGTGTTGGTGTGTTGAGTAGTGTTGGTGTGTTGAGGAGTGTTGGTGTGTTGAGTAGTGTTGGTGTGTTGAGTAGTGTTGATGTGTTGAGTAGTGTTGGTGTGTTGAGTAGTGTTGGTGTGTTGAGTAGTGTTGGTGTGTTGAGGAGTGTTGGTGTGTTGAGGAGTGTTGGTGTGTTTAGGAGTGTTGGTGTGTTGAGTAGTGTTGATGTGTTTAGGAGTGTTGGTGTGTTGAGTAGTGTTGGTGTGTTGAGGAGTGTTGGTGTGTTGAGTAGTGTTGGTGTGTTGAGGAGTGTTGGTGTGTTTAGTAGTGTTGGTGTGTTTAGTAGTGTTGGTGTGTTGAGGAGTGTTGGTGTGTTGAGGAGTGTTGGTAGTTGAGGAGTGTTGGTGTGTTGAGGAGTGTTGGTGTGTTGAGTAGTGTTGGTAGTTGAGTAGTGTTGATAGTTGAGTAGTGTTGATAGTTGAGGAGTGTTGGTGTGTTGAGGAGTGTTGGTGTGTTGAGTAGTGTTGGTGTGTTTAGTAGTGTTGGTGTGTTTAGTAGTGTTGGTGTGTTGAGGTGTTTAGTAGTGTTGGTAGGTTGAGGAGTGTTGGTGTGTTTAGTATTGTTGGTGTGTTGAGGAGTGTTAGTGTGTTTAAAAGTGTTGGTGTGTTTAGTAGTGTTGGTAGGTTGAGTAGTGTTGGTGTGTTGAGGAGTGTTGGTGTGTTTAGTAGTGTTGGTGTGTTGAGGTGTTTAGTAGTGTTGGTAGTTGAGGAGTGTTGGTGTGTTTAAAAGTGTTGGTGTGTTTAGTAGTGTTGGTAGGTTTAGTAGTGTTGGTGGGTTGAGGAGTGTTGGTGTGTTTAGTAGTGTTGGTGTGTTGAGTAGTGTTGGTGTGTTTAGTAGTGTTGGTGTGTTTAGTAGTGTTGGTGTGTTTAGTAGTGTTGGTAGTTGAGGAGTGTTGGTGTGTTTAGTAGTGTTGGTGTGTTTAGTAGTGTTGGTAGTTGAGGAGTGTTGGTAGTTGAGGAGTGTTGGTGTGTTGAGTAGTGTTGGTGTGTTGAGGAGTGTTTGTAGTTGAGGAGTGTTGGTAGTTGAGGAGTGTTGGTAGTTGAGGAGTGTTGGTAGTTGAGGAGTGTTGGTGTGTTGAGGAGTGTTGGTGTGTTTAGTAGTGTTGGTAGTTGAGTAGTGTTGGTGTGTTGAGGAGTGTTGGTAGTTGAGTAGTGTTGGTGTGTTGAGGAGTGTTGGTAGTTGAGGAGTGTTGGTAGTTGAGGAGTGTTGGTAGTTGAGTAGTGTTGGTGTGTTGAGGAGTGTTGGTAGTTGAGGAGTGTTGGTAGTTGAGGAGTGTTGGTAGTTGAGGAGTGTTGGTGTGTTGAGGAGTGTTGGTAGTTGAGGAGTGTTGGTAGTTGAGGAGTGTTGGTGTCTTGAGGAGTGTTGGTAGTTGAGGAGTGTTGGTAGTTGAGTAGTGTTGGTGTGTTGAGGAGTGTTGGTAGTTGAGGAGTGTTGGTGTGTTGAGGAGTGTTGGTAGTTGAGTAGTGTTGGTGTGTTGAGGAGTGTTGGTAGTTGAGGAGTGTTGGTAGTTGAGGAATGTTGGTAGTTGAGGAGTGTTGGTGTGTTGAGGAGTGTTGGTAGTTGAGTAGTGTTTGTGTGTTGAGGAGTGTTGGTAGTTGAGGAGTGTTGGTAGTTGAGGAGTGTTGTTAGTTGAGGAGTGTTGGTGTGTTGAGGAGTGTTGGTGTGTTGAGGAGTGTTGGTAGTTGAGTAGTGTTGGTAGTTGAGGAGTGTTGGTAGTTGAGGAGTGTTGGTAGTTGAGGAGTGTTGGTAGTTGAGGAGTGTTGGTGTGTTGAGGAGTGTTGGTGTGTTTAGTAGTGTTGGTGTGTTGAGTAGTGTTGGTGTGTTGAGTAGTGTTGGTGTGTTGAGGAGTGTTGGTGTGTTTAGTAGTGTTGGTGTGTTGAGTAGTGTTGGTGTGTTGAGTAGTGTTGGTGTGTTGAGGAGTGTTGGTGTGTTGAGTAGTGTTGGTGTGTTGAGTAGTGTTGATGTGTTGAGTAGTGTTGGTGTGTTGAGTAGTGTTGGTGTGTTGAGGAGTGTTGGTGTGTTGAGGAGTGTTGGTGTGTTTAGGAGTGTTGGTGTGTTGAGTAGTGTTGATGTGTTTAGGAGTGTTGGTGTGTTGAGTAGTGTTGGTGTGTTGAGGAGTGTTGGTGTGTTGAGTAGTGTTGGTGTGTTGAGGAGTGTTGGTGTGTTTAGTAGTGTTGGTGTGTTTAGTAGTGTTGGTGTGTTGAGGAGTGTTGGTGTGTTGAGTAGTGTTGATGTGTTGAGTAGTGTTGGTGTGTTGAGGAGTGTTGGTGTGTTGAGTAGTGTTGGTAGTTGAGTAGTGTTGATAGTTGAGTAGTGTTGATAGTTGAGGAGTGTTGGTGTGTTGAGGAGTGTTGGTGTGTTGAGTAGTGTTGGTGTGTTTAGTAGTGTTGGTGTGTTTAGTAGTGTTGGTGTGTTGAGGTGTTTAGTAGTGTTGGTAGGTTGAGGAGTGTTGGTGTGTTTAGTATTGTTGGTGTGTTGAGGAGTGTTAGTGTGTTTAAAAGTGTTGGTGTGTTTAGTAGTGTTGGTAGGTTGAGTAGTGTTGGTGTGTTGAGGAGTGTTGGTGTGTTTAGTAGTGTTGGTGTGTTGAGGTGTTTAGTAGTGTTGGTAGTTGAGGAGTGTTGGTGTGTTTAAAAGTGTTGGTGTGTTTAGTAGTGTTGGTAGGTTTAGTAGTGTTGGTGGGTTGAGGAGTGTTGGTGTGTTTAGTAGTGTTGGTGTGTTGAGTAGTGTTGGTGTGTTTAGTAGTGTTGGTGTGTTTAGTAGTGTTGGTGTGTTTAGTAGTGTTGGTAGTTGAGGAGTGTTGGTGTGTTTAGTAGTGTTGGTGTGTTTAGTAGTGTTGGTAGTTGAGGAGTGTTGGTAGTTGAGGAGTGTTGGTGTGTTGAGTAGTGTTGGTGTGTTGAGGAGTGTTTGTAGTTGAGGAGTGTTGGTAGTTGAGGAGTGTTGGTAGTTGAGGAGTGTTGGTAGTTGAGGAGTGTTGGTGTGTTGAGGAGTGTTGGTGTGTTTAGTAGTGTTGGTAGTTGAGTAGTGTTGGTGTGTTGAGGAGTGTTGGTAGTTGAGTAGTGTTGGTGTGTTGAGGAGTGTTGGTAGTTGAGGAGTGTTGGTAGTTGAGGAGTGTTGGTAGTTGAGTAGTGTTGGTGTGTTGAGGAGTGTTGGTAGTTGAGGAGTGTTGGTAGTTGAGGAGTGTTGGTAGTTGAGGAGTGTTGGTGTGTTGAGGAGTGTTGGTAGTTGAGGAGTGTTGGTAGTTGAGGAGTGTTGGTGTCTTGAGGAGTGTTGGTAGTTGAGGAGTGTTGGTAGTTGAGTAGTGTTGGTGTGTTGAGGAGTGTTGGTAGTTGAGGAGTGTTGGTGTGTTGAGGAGTGTTGGTAGTTGAGTAGTGTTGGTGTGTTGAGGAGTGTTGGTAGTTGAGGAGTGTTGGTAGTTGAGGAATGTTGGTAGTTGAGGAGTGTTGGTGTGTTGAGGAGTGTTGGTAGTTGAGTAGTGTTTGTGTGTTGAGGAGTGTTGGTAGTTGAGGAGTGTTGGTAGTTGAGGAGTGTTGTTAGTTGAGGAGTGTTGGTGTGTTGAGGAGTGTTGGTGTGTTGAGGAGTGTTGGTAGTTGAGTAGTGTTGGTAGTTGAGGAGTGTTGGTAGTTGAGGAGTGTTGGTAGTTGAGGAGTGTTGGTAGTTGAGGAGTGTTGGTAGTTGAGGAGTGTTGGTGTGTTGAGGAGTGTTGGTGTGTTGAGTAGTGTTGGTAGTTGAGGAGTGTTGGTAGTTGAGGAGTGTTGGTAGTTGAGGAGTGTTGGTAGTTGAGGAGTGTTGGTGTGTTGAGGAGTGTTGGTGTGTTGAGTAGTGTTGGTAGTTGAGGAGTGTTGGTAGTTGAGGAGTGTTGGTAGTTGAGGAGTGTTGGTGTGTTGAGGAGTGTTGGTGTGTTGAGTAGTGTTGGTAGTTGAGTAGTGTTGGTGTGTTGAGGAGTGTTGGTAGTTGAGTAGTGTTGGTGTGTTGAGGAGTGTTGGTAGTTGAGGAGTGTTGGTAGTTGAGGAGTGTTGGTAGTTGAGGAGTGTTGGTGTCTTGAGGAGTGTTGGTAGTTGAGGAGTGTTGGTGTCTTGAGGAGTGTTGGTAGTTGAGGAGTGTTGGTAGTTGAGGAGTGTTGGTGTGTTGAGGAGTGTTTGTAGTTGAGGAGTGTTTGTAGTTGAGGAGTGTTGGTAGTTGAGGAGTGTTGGTAGTTGAGGAGTGTTGGTGTGTTGAGTAGCGTTGGTGTGTTGAGGAGTGTTTAGTAGCGTTGGTGTGTTGAGGAGTGTTTAGTAGCGTTGGTGTGTTGAGAAGTGTTTAGTAGCGTTGGTGTGTTGAGGAGTTTTTAGTAGCGTTGGTGTGTTTAGGAGTGTTTAGTAGTGTTGGTGTGTTGAGGAGCGTTTCGTAGTGTTGGTGTGTTGAGGAGTGTTTCGTAGTGTTGGTGTGTTGAGGAGTGTTTAGTAGTGTTGGTGTGTTGAGGAGTGTTTAGTAGTGTTGGTGTGTTGAGGAGTGTTTAGTAGTGTTGGTGTGTTGAGGAGTGTTTAGTAGTGTTGGTGTGTTGAGGAGTGTTTAGTAGTGTTGGTGTGTTGAGAAGTGTTTAGTAGCGTTGGTGTGTTGAGGAGTGTTTAGTAGCGTTGGTGTGTTGAGGAGTGTTTAGTAGTGTTGGTGTGTTGAGAAGTGTTTAGTAGCGTTGGTGTGTTGAGGAGTGTTTAGTAGCGTTGGTGTGTTGAGGAGTGTTTAGTAGTGTTGGTGTGTTGAGGAGTGTTTAGTAGTGTTGGTGTGTTGAGGAGTGTTTAGTAGTGTTGGTGTGTTGAGAAGTGTTTAGTAGTGTTGGTGTGTTGAGGAGTGTTTAGTAGTGTTGGTGTGTTGAGAAGTGTTTAGTAGTGTTGGTGTGTTGAGGAGTGTTTAGTAGTGTTGGTGTGTTGAGGAGTGTTTAGTAGCTTTGGTGTGTTGAGGAGTGTTTAGTAGTGTTGGTGTGTTGAGGAGTGTTTAGTAGTGTTGGTGTGTTGAGGAGTGTTTAGTAGTGTTGGTGTGTTGAGAAGTGTTTAGTAGCGTTGGTGTGTTGAGGAGTGTTTAGTAGCGTTGGTGTGTTGAGGAGTGTTTAGTAGTGTTGGTGTGTTGAGAAGTGTTTAGTAGCGTTGGTGTGTTGAGGAGTGTTTAGTAGCGTTGGTGTGTTGAGGAGTGTTTAGTAGTGTTGGTGTGTTGAGGAGTGTTTAGTAGTGTTGGTGTGTTGAGGAGTGTTTAGTAGTGTTGATGTGTTGAGGAGTGTTTAGTACTGTTGGAGTTTTTAGTAGTGTTGGTGTGTTGAGCAGTATTTAGTAGTGTTGGTGTGTAGTAGTGTTGGTGTGTTTAGTAATGTTGGTGTGTTTAGTAGTGTTGGTGTGTTGAGGAGTGTTTAGTAGTGTTGGAGTTTTTAGTAGTGTTGGTGTGTTGAGCAGTATTGGTGTGTAGTAGTGTTGGTGTGTTTAGTAGTGTTGGTGTGTTTAGTAGTGTTGGTGTATTGAGCAGTATTGGTGTGTAGTAGTGTTGGTGTGTTTAGTAATGTTGGTGTGTTTAGTAGTGTTGGTGTGTTGAGGAGTGTTTAGTAGTGTTGGTGTGTTTAGTAATGTTGGTGTGTTTAGTAGTGTTGGTGTGTTGAGGAGTGTTTAGTAGTGTTGGAGTTTTTAGTAGTGTTGGTGTATTGAGCAGTATTGGTGTGTAGTAGTGTTGGTGTGTTTAGTAATGTTGGTGTGTTTAGTAGTGTTGGTGTGTTGAGGAGTGTTTAGTAGTGTTGGAGTGTTTAGTAGTGTTGGTGTATTGAGCAGTATTTGTGTGTAGTAGTGTTGGTGTGTTTAGTAATGTTGGTAGGTTGAGTAGTGTTGGTGTGTTGAGTAGTGTTGGTGTGTTGAGGAGTGTTTAGTAGTGTTGGAGTTTTTAGTAGTGTTGGTGTGTTTAGTAATGTTGGTGGGTTGAGGAGTGTTGGTGTGTTTAGTAGTGTTGGTGTGTTGAGTAGTGTTGGTGTGTTGAGTAGTGTTGGTGTGTTGAGTAGTGTTGGTGTGTTGAGTAGTGTTGGTGTGTTGAGGAGTGTTGGTGTGTTGAGTAGTGTTGGTGTGTTGAGTAGTGTTGGTGTGTTGAGTAGTGTTGGTGTGTTGAGGAGTGTTGGTGTGTTTAGTAGTGTTGGTGTGTTGAGTAGTGTTTGTGTGTTGAGTAGTGTTGGTGTGTTGAGGAGTGTTGGTGTGTTGAGTAGTGTTGGTGTGTTGAGTAGTGTTGATGTGTTGAGTAGTGTTGGTGTGTTGAGTAGTGTTGGTGTGTTGAGTAGTGTTGGTGTGTTGAGGAGTGTTGGTGTGTTGAGGAGTGTTGGTGTGTTTAGGAGTGTTGGTGTGTTGAGTAGTGTTGATGTGTTTAGGAGTGTTGGTGTGTTGAGTAGTGTTGGTGTGTTGAGGAGTGTTGGTGTGTTGAGTAGTGTTGGTGTGTTGAGGAGTGTTGGTGTGTTTAGTAGTGTTGGTGTGTTTAGTAGTGTTGGTGTGTTGAGGAGTGTTGGTGTGTTGAGGAGTGTTGGTAGTTGAGGAGTGTTGGTGTGTTGAGGAGTGTTGGTGTGTTGAGTAGTGTTGGTAGTTGAGTAGTGTTGATAGTTGAGTAGTGTTGATAGTTGAGGAGTGTTGGTGTGTTGAGGAGTGTTGGTGTGTTGAGTAGTGTTGGTGTGTTTAGTAGTGTTGGTGTGTTTAGTAGTGTTGGTGTGTTGAGGTGTTTAGTAGTGTTGGTAGGTTGAGGAGTGTTGGTGTGTTTAGTATTGTTGGTGTGTTGAGGAGTGTTAGTGTGTTTAAAAGTGTTGGTGTGTTTAGTAGTGTTGGTAGGTTGAGTAGTGTTGGTGTGTTGAGGAGTGTTGGTGTGTTTAGTAGTGTTGGTGTGTTGAGGTGTTTAGTAGTGTTGGTAGTTGAGGAGTGTTGGTGTGTTTAAAAGTGTTGGTGTGTTTAGTAGTGTTGGTAGGTTTAGTAGTGTTGGTGGGTTGAGGAGTGTTGGTGTGTTTAGTAGTGTTGGTGTGTTGAGTAGTGTTGGTGTGTTTAGTAGTGTTGGTGTGTTTAGTAGTGTTGGTGTGTTTAGTAGTGTTGGTAGTTGAGGAGTGTTGGTGTGTTTAGTAGTGTTGGTGTGTTTAGTAGTGTTGGTAGTTGAGGAGTGTTGGTAGTTGAGGAGTGTTGGTGTGTTGAGTAGTGTTGGTGTGTTGAGGAGTGTTTGTAGTTGAGGAGTGTTGGTAGTTGAGGAGTGTTGGTAGTTGAGGAGTGTTGGTAGTTGAGGAGTGTTGGTGTGTTGAGGAGTGTTGGTGTGTTTAGTAGTGTTGGTAGTTGAGTAGTGTTGGTGTGTTGAGGAGTGTTGGTAGTTGAGTAGTGTTGGTGTGTTGAGGAGTGTTGGTAGTTGAGGAGTGTTGGTAGTTGAGGAGTGTTGGTAGTTGAGTAGTGTTGGTGTGTTGAGGAGTGTTGGTAGTTGAGGAGTGTTGGTAGTTGAGGAGTGTTGGTAGTTGAGGAGTGTTGGTGTGTTGAGGAGTGTTGGTAGTTGAGGAGTGTTGGTAGTTGAGGAGTGTTGGTGTCTTGAGGAGTGTTGGTAGTTGAGGAGTGTTGGTAGTTGAGTAGTGTTGGTGTGTTGAGGAGTGTTGGTAGTTGAGGAGTGTTGGTGTGTTGAGGAGTGTTGGTAGTTGAGTAGTGTTGGTGTGTTGAGGAGTGTTGGTAGTTGAGGAGTGTTGGTAGTTGAGGAATGTTGGTAGTTGAGGAGTGTTGGTGTGTTGAGGAGTGTTGGTAGTTGAGTAGTGTTTGTGTGTTGAGGAGTGTTGGTAGTTGAGGAGTGTTGGTAGTTGAGGAGTGTTGTTAGTTGAGGAGTGTTGGTGTGTTGAGGAGTGTTGGTGTGTTGAGGAGTGTTGGTAGTTGAGTAGTGTTGGTAGTTGAGGAGTGTTGGTAGTTGAGGAGTGTTGGTAGTTGAGGAGTGTTGGTAGTTGAGGAGTGTTGGTAGTTGAGGAGTGTTGGTGTGTTGAGGAGTGTTGGTGTGTTGAGTAGTGTTGGTAGTTGAGGAGTGTTGGTAGTTGAGGAGTGTTGGTAGTTGAGGAGTGTTGGTAGTTGAGGAGTGTTGGTGTGTTGAGGAGTGTTGGTGTGTTGAGTAGTGTTGGTAGTTGAGGAGTGTTGGTAGTTGAGGAGTGTTGGTAGTTGAGGAGTGTTGGTGTGTTGAGGAGTGTTGGTGTGTTGAGTAGTGTTGGTAGTTGAGTAGTGTTGGTGTGTTGAGGAGTGTTGGTAGTTGAGTAGTGTTGGTGTGTTGAGGAGTGTTGGTAGTTGAGGAGTGTTGGTAGTTGAGAAGTGTTGGTAGTTGAGGAGTGTTGGTGTGTTGAGGAGTGTTGGTAGTTGAGGAGTGTTGGTGTCTTGAGGAGTGTTGGTAGTTGAGGAGTGTTGGTGTGTTGAGGAGTGTTGGTGTGTTGAGGAGTGTTTGTAGTTGAGGAGTGTTTGTAGTTGAGGAGTGTTGGTAGTTGAGGAGTGTTGGTAGTTGAGGAGTGTTGGTGTGTTGAGTAGTGTTGGTGTGTTGAGGACTGTTGGTAGTTGAGGAGTGTTTAGTAGTGTTGGTGTGTTGAGGAGTGTTTGTAGTTGAGGAGTGTTTGTAGTTGAGGAGTGTTGGTAGTTGAGGAGTGTTGGTAGTTGAGGAGTGTTGGTGTGTTGAGTAGTGTTGGTGTGTTGAGGAGTGTTGGTAGTTGAGGAGTGTTGGTAGTTGAGGAGTGTTGGTAGTTGAGGAGTGTTGGTAGTTGAGTAGTGTTGGTGTGTTGAGGAGTGTTGGTAGTTGAGGAGTGTTGGTAGTTGAGGAGTGTTGGTAGTTGAGGAGTGTTGGTGTGTTGAGGAGTGTTGGTAGTTGAGGAGTGTTGGTGTCTTGAGGAGTGTTGGTAGTTGAGGAGTGTTGGTAGTTGAGGAGTGTTGGTGTGTTGAGGAGTGTTTGTAGTTGAGGAGTGTTGGTAGTTGAGGAGTGTTGGTAGTTGAGGAGTGTTGGTAGTTGAGGAGTGTTGGTGTGTTGAGTAGTGTTGGTAGTTGAGGAGTGTTGGTAGTTGAGGAGTGTTGGTAGTTGAGGAGTGTTGGTGTGTTGAGGAGTGTTGGTGTGTTGAGGAGTGTTGGTAGTTGAGGAGTGTTGGTGTGTTGAGGAGTGTTGGTAGTTGAGGAGTGTTGGTAGTTGAGGAGTGTTGGTAGTTGAGGAGTGTTGGTAGTTGAGGAGTGTTGGTAGTTGAGGAGTGTTGGTAGTTGAGGAGTGTTGGTGTGTTGAGGAGTGTTGGTAGTTGAGGAGTGTTGGTAGTTGAGGAGTGTTGGTAGTTGAGGAGTGTTGGTGTGTTGAGGAGCATCAGTTGTTCAATGCCCTACCAGATAACACTGGCGTATTGAGATGGATCATTGAAAGATCAATCACTTGTGTAATTGTACTACATTCCTGGGATCCCATTATTTCAGACAAAAAGAAGATGAAAACTAAATGTGAAATTTAACAGATTTCTCTGAACCTACCAAGTACAACATTAAAATCCTTATTGGGTAAAACAACATTACCCATGCATTATCCTGGCCACATTCTAAACACTCAGGCCTGTCAGTCAGTCACGGTGGGTGGGGTTTTCAGGGAAGGGGGTGGGATGTTTGTGTCACAGGGTTGTCAGGGTTTCAGGCCTGTCAGTCAATCACTGTGGGTGGGGTTTTCAGGGAAGGGAATAGATTAGTAATCTAGTCATTAAAACACTTTTTCAATGTAATTTATTGTGTCTAAACCTGAGACAAATGGTTGTTCATAAATATGGATTCCCCCGGTTAGGAAACTGTGTAGAATTGCAGGGTAATTTAAAACAGGAGACACCCATCTCTCTCTGTCTCTCTACAAGGATCTGCTTGGTAACATCTGTTGTGAATAAGATAAGGCAGACAGAGCAGAGCAGAGCAGAGCAGAGCAGAGCGTGTCACAGCCGTGACGAGGTCATCCTTATGGTTTTGTGAAATCCCATTACATTCATTATACACACATCATATACAGATACACATTACACATTACACACACTGTGTCAGATGTGTTGAATGTGTCTCTGAGGACTCAGTCAGGTTTTATTACTGACTCTGGTAACTCTTTAAGAATCTGGAAAACAGACAGACCGAGAGACTGACATAATGTAATGTAGATGATAGAATCTGGAAGACAGACAGACAGACAGAGAGACTGACATAATGTAACGGAGATGATAGAATCTGGAGGACAGACAGACAGACAGAGAGACTGACATAATGTAATGTAGATGATAGAATCTGGAGGACAGACAGACAGACAGAGAGACTGACATAATGTAATGTAGATGATAGAATCTGGAGGACAGACAGACAGACAGAGAGACTGACATAATGTAATGTAGATGATAGAATCTGGAGGACAGACAGACAGACAGACAGAGAGACTGACATAATGTAACGGAGATGATAGAATCTGGAGGACAGACAGACAGACAGAGAGACTGACATAATGTAATGTAGATGATAGAATCTGGAGGACAGACAGACAGACAGAGAGACTGACATAATGTAATGTAGATGATAGAATCTGGAAGACAGACAGCCAGACAGAGAGACTGACATAATGTAATGTAGATGATAGAATCTGGAGGACAGACAGACAGACAGAGAGACTGACACACACACACACACTGACACACACACACACACACTGACACACACACACACACTGACACACACACACACACTGACACACACACACTGACACTGCAGACACACACTGACACTGCAGACACACACATGCACCGCAGAGACACACACACACACACACACACACACACTGGGTCATGTGATAATACCATCAAGACACAGTATCATACCCTCACCTCTGACTGCAATGACCAGATGTCTCCCCTGTGGTGTGTATCATTACCCAGAGGATGTCATCACCACTCGTCTCCAGTACATAGATAACATCACACACAGAGGTCATGGACTGGGGAACGAAACACACAACGCTGTGTTCCTTCTTATGTCTATTGATTCCAGTGACAGACAGACAGACAGACAGACAGACAGACAGACAGACAGACAGACAGACAGACAGACAGACAGACAGACAGACAGACAGACAGACAGACAAGCTGCCAGTAGTAGAGCTGGCTCCAGTGACAGACAGACAGACAAGCTGCCAGTTGTAGATCTGGTTCCAGTGACAGACAGACAGACAAGCTGCCAGTAGTAGAACTCCTTCCATTGACAGACAGATAAGCTGCCAGTAGTATGGCTGGGCCATATATTACATTCATTCAATTAATTTGATGGATGTTTTTGTCTGATATTCCAAATGCCTGTATCGCAAGAATGGAGGTTTTGTTATTTTTGGTTTTTATGAGCGTTTATGTCCGCTTGTTCTTCTGTTGTCTTTCTGGTCTTGTCTCCTCAGTGTGCCCCTTCCCATTTACACCAGATATCTGGATGCACGTCTCCGCCCTAACAATGGGAGTCGTGGTCCCAAAGGTAGGAAAGCAAACGACAAGCTTAGGTCCAAAATAAGCCCATAGAAACACATTGGCCTTATGTTGGACAGATTAGCAAGAGTGAAACCTCTCACCTCGCCTCTTCCTCTATGGTTTACACACACACACACCCCTCCCCATGCCTCACAAACCAAGCCCCTGCACCTGCATCACACACCAAGCCCCTCCCCCTGCCTCACACACCAAGCCCCGCCCCCTGCACACACACACCAAGCCCCTCCCCATGCCTCACAAACCAAGCCCCTCCACCTGCATCACACACCAAGCCCCTCCACCTGCATCACACACCAAGCCCCTCCCCCTGCCTCACACACCAAACCCCTCCTCCTGCATCACACACCAAGCCCCTCCCCCTGCCTCACACACCAATTAACTATATTTAATTCTTACTTGATTAAGTTAATCATGTAACAATTAACTCATTAGGAATTTGGGGCACCACGGAAGAAGTTGTTTAACGAGTTACCATCTCCCGAATTAAACTCTTAGAAGATACATAGATATATAGTATATATCAATAACAGTCACTTATTAATTATTAACTCATTTCAGTCTCATTCTGAACGTCGCATACTCCTTGGATCTGCAAGAACCCCAACCTTACTATCATTCCGTATCACACAAATTGGTTTCATTATTTATTTACTAACTAACTAAATAATAACACAGGATACACACACACACCCTCACACACACACACACACACACACACACACACCCACACACACACACACACAATATAGGTTATTGATTAGAAACGTAATAAAATGGAAACTGGTCCCTAGTGGACAAACAACAGCATGACTGCTTGGTTATCAAAGAAGAGACAAAGAGATTCAACTATCGTTACATTTGGAAGCTACGCTCACAGAAATAACAATATGTAGCACCTTAAAAACCACCCATTTGGATAAGAATTGCAATATATATATTTACTCTCCTTGATCGTCGTCTATCTCTGTTGAACTCGATCACTTCTATGGGGAAGTTGTCGATGGATGCAAGGCTCTGGTTTGTCGATGGATGCAAGGCTCTGGTTTGTCGATTGGTGTAAGGCTCTGGTTTGCCACCAGAGGTTCAATGTCCTTTGTAGAGCTTCTCTGGTAGTGAAGTGGTCGTTAGACAGATACTTCAGATGTACCAACGGTTGTTTTAGATGGGATTATCCTTGCCAACTCGTGTAGTTAGTCAAAGTTCTAGACCACTTTACATGCACAGCTGCAAACTGGTAATGTTTTGGTCTCTAGAGTTTCAAACATTTGTAATGTCGGCAGGACGAATGTAAATTCGTTACTAAGGCTTTTGTGGGTGTCTGTAATCACTTGTGCGTGGTTACTGACTGGGCACAAGTTTATATGAAAAACAATTTAGAAGGCTAAAATCACATTTCACAAAAGGATTCTCATACTTAATCATATATTTTATACAACATTTAGATGTAAACTTGATAACTACAATGTGTACACCTTCAGAGATCCAGTTATTTAGTCATACCATCCTTAATGACATCACAAAATAATAAACAATGTGACATGATTATACTTTAGATCCCCACTAACCATTCCAAACATTTGGATGTCAGGAATAATGTTCCAATGTCCACCTTTTGACGTTAGAGTTTTTAGGCGTGTCACACTCTCTCTAGACCAAGGCATTCCTTTGGTGGATACTGAAAGGCAGAGAGAGAAAGTTCCCTCCTGCTTAAATTTACGACCCAGTGTTAAGGTGCCAAGACCGGCACAGCCCCCCTTCCCCTCTTCTGTGGGAGAGAGGGGGTCTGGCTATCTTCAAACATTTGCCTAGCTGGTGTGTCCTTTGATCCACTGTCAGGAGAGTCACGGAGGAGACAGTAGTGTGGTTTGACATGGACAGCTCAACTACCAACAAGATCTCACGGTTTCACTTCAGTATTCAACATTTGTCCGGGGGGGGGGGGTTGTTAAGGTTGTTAACAGATTATTTTCATGAATGAGGCTATGGATGCAAGGACTGACCATCCATGATATCAAATGTATAGTTTGCAAACATTGAAGTAAAACACGCATATATTTTGTGTTCTGATGAGGTATGACAGTTGAGCTGAGCTCATGAGGCATTAATAAGTTATATTCTTCAAAAATCTATGGCTATAAATGTATACGTTCAGAAATGGGATTCTAGCTTCAAGGAAATAGACGCCAGTCTCTAATAGAAGCCTGT
Organism: Thymallus thymallus; assembly: GCA_023634145.1. Classification (NCBI taxonomy): domain Eukaryota; kingdom Metazoa; phylum Chordata; class Actinopteri; order Salmoniformes; family Salmonidae; genus Thymallus; species Thymallus thymallus. The sequence continues at coordinate 524,703 of JAKYLM010000070.1, forward strand.
CTCTAATAAGCACCGGTTGTGTTCAGTGATTGAACCAAATAAACGCCCAGGCTATTGGAGTTTTACAGTAGTAGTTTCAATACAAAAGTTAGTTACAATGATGAGTCAGTTAGTTACAATGATGATTCAGTTAGTTACAATGATGATTCAGTTAGTTACAATGATGATTCAGTTAGTTACAATGATGATTCAGTTAGTTACAATGATGAGTCAGTTAGTTACAATGATGATTCAGTTAGTTACAATGATGATTCAGTTGGTAGACCTATGATGATTCAGTTAGTTACAATGATGATTCAGCTAGTTACAATGATGATTCAGCTAGTTACAATGATGATTCAGTTAGTTACAATGATGATTCAGTTAGTTACAATGATGAGTCAGTTAGTTACAATGATGATTCAGTTAGTTACAATGATGATTCAGTTGGTAGACCTATGATGATTCAGTTAGTTACAATGATGATTCAGTTAGTAACAATGATGATTCAGTTAGTTACAATGATGATTCAGTTAGTTATAATGATGATTCAGTTGGTAGACCTATGATGATTCAGTTAGTTACAATGATGATTCAGTTAGTTACAATGATGATTCAGTTAGTTACAATGATGAGTCAGTTAGTTACAATGATGATTCAGTTGGTAGACCTATGATGATTCAGTTAGTTACAATGATGAGTCAGTTATTTACAATGATGATTCAGTTAGTTACAATGATGAGTCAGTTAGTTAAAATGATGATTCAGTTAGTTACAATGATGAGTCAGTTAGTTACAATGATGATTCAGTTGGTAGACCTATGATGATTCAGTTGGTAGACCTATGATGATTCAGTTGGTAGACCTATGATGATTCAGTTGGTAGACCTATGATGAGTCAGTTGGTAGACCTATGATGAGTCAGTTATTTACAATGATGATTCAGTTAGTTACAATGATGATTCAGTTAGTTACAATGATGAGTCAGTTAGTTACAATGATGATTCAGTTGGTAGACCTATGATGATTCAGTTAGTTACAATGATGATTCAGTTGGTAGACCTATGATGATTCAGTTGGTAGACCTATGATGATTCAGTTAGTTACAATGATGAGTCAGTTATTTACAATGATGATTCAGTTAGTTACAATGATGAGTCAGTTATTTACAATGATGATTCAGTTAGTTACAATGATGAGTCAGTTAGTTACAATGATGATTCAGTTGGTAGACCTATGATGATTCAGTTGGTAGACCTATGATGATTCAGTTAGTTATAATGATGATTCAGTTGGTAGACCTATGATGATTCAGTTAGTTATAATGATGATTCAGTTGGTAGACCTATGATGATTCAGTTAGTTATAATGATGATTCAGTTGGTAGACCTATGATGCTTCAGTTAGTTATAATGATGATTCAGTTGGTAGACCTATGATGCTTCAGTTAGTAGACCTATGATGATTCACTTAGTAGATCAATGCATAGTTGTTTTAATGGTATCATAGTTGTTTTAATGGTATCATAGTTGTTTTAATGGTATCTTCAGTGTCTAAATGTGTATGTTTTGTGGAAGTGTATTTCACGCTAATGCACTCTCTAATAATGTGTGTGTCTGTGTCTGTGTGTGTGTTTGTGTGTCTGTGTCTGCAATGTGTGTTTGTGTTTGTGTCTGTGTGTCTGTCTGTGTCTGCGATGTGTGTTTGTGTGTGTTCTTCAGTGGAGTGGCGAGGGCCCGTGCAATGGCATATTTTGGCGAGGGGGAGGGGCCAATCCACGTGGACAACGTGAAGTGTTCTGGCGAGGAGCGTTCATTGGTCGACTGCCTCAAACAGCCAACCGGGACGCATAACTGTCGCCATAGCGAAGACGCCGGGGTCATCTGTGACTACGGCCAATCACAGCTCAGCGACACAGAGGGCAAAGGTCAGTGGTGATGTCACAAACAAATCTATTTATCTTATGTCAATATGGGAAATCAACCATGAATAGGGATGTAACGATTCACCTCGCTCCCCGGTTCAACTGTTGAAGATACCACTGTATCGGTCCAAGGACCCCAACACATCCTAGTGTAGCATCGGGCAGGAAATGGATTCAAATGGTACTCATTTACCATCTACCTTCTGAAAATACCTCTCATCTTTAGTGACAAATGCATCCTGTCCTTCAGGGTCAAACTAAGCATGGAAGTGTGTCGACAGTCATTGATCTACAAGTCGTTTTACATGCTGAACAGCCCCAGGGAATATCAGGAACCTGGTCAAACTATGGTGCGCCACCTTCAGCATTCAAATGATAAAATGGCTTCTACAATATTAGGCTTTATTAGATGAGTGACAGCCTGTCATTTCTAAATTACTGTTATCAAATGCGCTGCTGAGCACGGTGTTTTAGCGGAATAAACATGACAGGCTGACCATGCTGAGCACGGTGTTTTAGCGGAATAAACATGACAGACTGACCATGCTGAGCACGGTGTTTTAACGGAATAAACATGACAGACTGACCATGCTGAGCACGGTGTTTTAGCGGAATAAACATGACAGACTGACCATGCTGAGCACGGTGTTTTAGCGGAATAAACATGACAGACTGACCATGCTGAGCACGGTGTTTTAGCGGAATAAACATGACAGACTGACCATGCTGAGCACGGTGTTTTACTGAAATAAACATGACAGACTGACCATGCTGAGCACGGTGTTTTATCGGAATAAACATGACAGACTGACCATGCTGAGCACGGTGTTTTAGCGGAATAAACATGACAGACTGACCATGCTGAGCACGGTGTTTTAGCGGAATAAACATGACAGACTGACCATGCTGAGCACGGTGTTTTAGCGGAATAAACATGACAGACTGACCATGCTGAGCACGGTGTTTTAGCGGAATAAACATGACAGACTGACCATGCTGAGCACGGTGTTTTACCGGAATAAACATGACAGACTGTTGGTATCAGTCCATGTATCTAGTTACATATGGTTCCTGTGTGGTATCAGTCCATGTATCTAGATACATATGGTTCCTGTGTGGTATCAGTCCATGTATCTAGATACATATGGTTCCTGTATGGTATCAGTCCATGTATCTAGATACATATGGTTCCTGTATGGTATCAGTCCATGTATCTAGATACATATGGTTCCTGTATGATATCAGTCCATGAAGCTAGATACATATGGTTCCTGTATGGTATCAGTCCATGTATCTAGATACATATGGTTCCTGTATGGTATCAGTCCATGAAGCTAGATACATATGGTTCCTGTATGGTATCAGTCCATGTATCTAGATACATATGGTTCCTGTATGGTATCAGTCCATGTATCTACATACATATGGTTCCTGTATGGTATCAGTCCATGAAACTAGATACATATGGTTCCTGTATGGTATCAGTCCATGTATCTAGATACATATGGTTCCTGTATGGTATCAGTCCATGTATCTAGATACATATGGTTCCTGTATGGTATCAGTCCATTTATCTAGATACATATGGTTCCTGTATGGTATCAGTCCATGAAGCTAGATACATATGGTTCCTGTATGGTATCAGTCCATGTATCTAGATACATATGGTTCCTGTATGGTATCAGTCCATGTATCTAGATACATATGGTTCCTGTATGGTATCAGTCCATGTATCTAGATACATATGGTTCCTGTATGGTATCAGTCCATGTATCTAGATACATATGGTTCCTGTATGGTATCAGTCCATGTATCTAGATACATATGGTTCCTGTATGGTATCAGTCCATGAAGCTAGATACATATGGTTCCTGTATGGTATCAGTCCATGTATCTAGATACATATGGTTCCTGTATGGTATCAGTCCATGTATCTAGATACATATGGTTCCTGTATGGTATCAGTCCATGTATCTAGATACATATGGTTCCTGTATGGTATCAGTCCATGTATCTAGAAACGTATGTCTGTGTTAGATCCTGAACTAAACTAACGTTCCTGTCTGTCTGTGTTAGCTATGGTGGAGTCTGTGTTAGATCCTGAACTAAACTAACGTTCCTGTCTGTCTGTGTTAGCTATGGTGGAGTCTGTGTTAGATCCTGAACTAAACTAACGTTCCTGTCTGTCTGTGTTAGCTATGGTGGAGTCTGTGTTAGATCCTGAACTAAACTAACGTTCCTGTCTGTCTGTGTTAGCTATGGTGGAGTCTGTGTTAGATCCTGAACTAAACTAACGTTCCTGTCTGTCTGTGTTAGCTATGGTGGAGTCTGTGTTAGATCCTGAACTAAACTAACGTTCCTGTCTGTCTGTGTTAGCTATGGTGGAGTCTGTGTTAGATCCTGAACTAAACTAACGTTCCTGTCTGTCTGTGTTAGCTATGGTGGAGTCTGTGTTAGATCCTGAACTAAACTAACGTTCCTGTCTGTCTGTGTTAGCTATGGTGGAGTCTGTGTTAGATCCTGAACTAAACTAACGTTCCTGTCTGTCTGTGTTAGCTATGGTGGAGTCTGTGTTAGATCCTGAACTAAACTAACGTTCCTGTCTGTCTGTGTTAGCTATGGTGGAGTCTGTGTTAGATCCTGAACTAAACTAACGTTCCTGTCTGTCTGTGTTAGCTATGGTGGAGTCTGTGTTAGATCCTGAACTAAACTAACGTTCCTGTCTGTCTGTGTTAGCTATGGTGGAGTCTGTGTTAGATCCTGAACTAAACTAACGTTCCTGTCTGTCTGTGTTAGCTATGGTGGAGTCTGTGTTAGATCCTGAACTAAACTAACGTTCCTGTCTGTCTGTGTTAGCTATGGTGGAGTCTGTGTTAGATCCTGAACTAAACTAACGTTCCTGTCTGTCTGTGTTAGCTATGGTGGAGTCTGTGTTAGATCCTGAACTAAACTAACGTTCCTGTCTGTCTGTGTTAGCTATGGTGGAGTCTGTGTTAGATCCTGAACTAAACTAACGTTCCTGTCTGTCTGTGTTAGCTATGGTGGAGTCTGTGTTAGATCCTGAACTAAACTAACGTTCCTGTCTGTCTGTGTTAGCTATGGTGGAGTCTGTGTTAGATCCTGAACTAAACTAACGTTCCTGTCTGTCTGTGTTAGCTATGGTGGAGTCTGTGTTAGATCCTGAACTAAACTAACGTTCCTGTCTGTCTGTGTTAGCTATGGTGGAGTCTGTGTTAGATCCTGAACTAAACTAACGTTCCTGTCTGTCTGTGTTAGCTATGGTGGAGTCTGTGTTAGATCCTGAACTAAACTAACGTTCCTGTCTGTCTGTGTTAGCTATGGTGGAGTCTGTGTTAGATCCTGAACTAAACTAACGTTCCTGTCTGTCTGTGTTAGCTATGGTGGAGTCTGTGTTAGATCCTGAACTAAACTAACGTTCCTGTCTGTCTGTGTTAGCTATGGTGGAGTCTGTGTTAGATCCTGAACTAAACTAACGTTCCTGTCTGTCTGTGTTAGCTATGGTGGAGTCTGTGTTAGATCCTGAACTAAACTAACGTTCCTGTCTGTCTGTGTTAGCTATGGTGGAGTCTGTGTTAGATCCTGAACTAAACTAACGTTCCTGTCTGTCTGTGTTAGCTATGGTGGAGTCTGTGTTAGATCCTGAACTAAACTAACGTTCCTGTCTGTCTGTGTTAGCTATGGTGGAGTCTGTGTTAGATCCTGTGTGTGGGTTGAGGCTGATACATACACGCCAACGCAGAATCATAGGAGGAGAAAACTCACTGAGGTAAGGAGGGAGGGAGGGAGGGAGGGAGGGAGGGAGGGAAGAAGGGAGGGAGGGAGGGAGGGAGGTAGGTAGGGAGGGAGGGAGGGAGGGAGGGAGGAAGGAAAGGAAAGGAAAGGAAAGGAAAGGAAAGGAAGGAGGTAGGTAGGGAGGGAGGGAGGGAGGGAGGGAGGGAGGGAGGGAGGTAGGAAAGGAAAGGAAAGGAAAGGAAGGAGGTAGGGAGGTAGGGAGAGAGGGAGGGAGGTAGGAAAGGAAAGGAAAGGAAAGGAAAGGAATGGAAAGGAAAGGAAAGGAAAGGAAAGGAAAGGAAAGGAAGGAGGTAGGGAGGGAGGGAGGTAGGGAGGGAGGGAGGGAGGTAGGTAGGGAGAGAGGGAGGTAGGGAGAGAGGGAGGGAGGGAGGGAGGGAGGGAGGGAGGGAGGGAGGGAGGGAGGGAGGGAGGGAGGGAGGGAGGGAGGTAGGTAGGGAGAGAGGGAGGTAGGGAGAGAGGGAGGGAGGGAGGGAGGGAGGGAGGGAGGTAGGAAAGGAAAGGAAAGGAAAGGAAAGGAAAGGAAGGAGGTAGGGAGGGAGGGAGGTAGGGAGGGAGGGAGGGAGGGAGGGAGGGAGGTAGGTAGGGAGAGAGGGAGGTAGGGAGAGAGGGAGGGAGGGAGGGAGGGAGGGAGGGAGGTAGGAAAGGAAAGGAAAGGAAAGGAAAGGAAAGGAAAGGAAAGGAATGGAAAGGAAAGGAAAGGAAAGGAAAGGAAAGGAAAGGAATGGAAAGGAAAGGAAAGGAAAGGAATGGAAAGGAATGGAAAGGAAAGGAAAGGAAAGGAAAGGAAAGGAAAGGAAAGGAAAGGAAAGGAAAGGAAAGGAAAGGAAAGGAAAGGAATGGAAAGGAAAGGAAAGGAAAGGAATGGAAAGGAAAGGAAAGGAAAGGAAAGGAATGGAAAGGAAAGGAAAGGAAAGGAAAGGAAAGGAAAGGAAAGGAAAGGAAAGGAAAGGAAGGAATGGAAAGGAAAGGAAAGGAAAGGAAAGGAATGGAAAGGAAAGGAATGGAATGGAAAGGAATGGAAAGGAAAGGAATGGAATGGAAAGGAAAGGAAAGGAAAGGAAAGGAAAGGAAAGGAAAGGAATGAGGTAGGGAGGGAGGGAGGTAGGGAGGGAGGGAGGGAGGGAGGGAGGGAGGGAGGGAGGGAGGGAGGTAGAGAGGGCAACGAGATCTCACAGTCTGACTGCAGTATTCAACATATATTATTATACATGGTCAGGGGGCCTCCCGAGAGAAAAAAAAAGATTAAAAAAAATATATATAAAAAATATAACAAAAATACATGGTCTGTTGATGGGTGTTGTAGTTCTAGTATGATCCAGATATGTTATATTATTATACATGGTCTGTTGATGGGTGTTGTAGTTCTAGTATGATCCAGATATGTTATATTATTATACATGGTCTGTTGATGGGTGTTGTAGTTCTAGTATGATCCAGATATGTTATATTATTATACATGGTCTGTTGATGGGTGTTGTAGTTCTAGTATGATCCAGATATGTTATATTATTATACATGGTCTGTTGATGGGTGTTGTAGTTCTAGTATGATCCAGATATGTTATATTATTATACATGGTCTGTTGATGGGTGTTGTAGTTCTAGTATGATCCAGATATGTTATATTATTATACATGGTCTGTTGATGGGTGTTGTAGTTCTAGTATGATCCAGATATGTTATATTATTATACATGGTCTGTTGATGGGTGTTGTAGTTCTAGTATGATCCAGATATGTTATATTATTATACATGGTCTGTTGATGGGTGTTGTAGTTCTAGTATGATCCAGATATGTTATATTATTATACATGGTCTGTTGATGGGTGTTGTAGTTCTAGTATGATCCAGATATGTTATATTATTATACATGGTCTGTTGATGGGTGTTGTAGTTCTAGTATGATCCAGATATGTTATATTATTATACATGGTCTGTTGATGGGTGTTGTAGTTCTAGTATGATCCAGATATGTTATATTATTATACATGGTCTGTTGATGGGTGTTGTAGTTCTAGTATGATCCAGATATGTTATATTATTATACATGGTCTGTTGATGGGTGTTGTAGTTCTAGTATGATCCAGATATGTTATATTATTATACATGGTCTGTTGATGGGTGTTGTAGTTCTAGTATGATCCAGATATGTTATATTATTATACATGGTCTGTTGATGGGTGTTGTAGTTCTAGTATGATCCAGATATGTTATATTATTATACATGGTCTGTTGATGGGTGTTGTAGTTCTAGTATGATCCAGATATGTTATATTATTATACATGGTCTGTTGATGGTTGTTGTAGTTCTAGTATGATCCAGATATGTTATATTATTATACATGGTCTGTTGATGGGTGTTGTAGTTCTAGTATGATCCAGATATGTTATATTATTATACATGGTCTGTTGATGGGTGTTGTAGTTCTAGTATGATCCAGATATGTTATATTATTATACATGGTCTGTTGATGGGTGTTGTAGTTCTAGTATGATCCAGATATGTTATATTATTATACATGGTCTGTTGATGGGTGTTGTAGTTCTAGTATGATCCAGATATGTTATATTATTATACATGGTCTGTTGATGGGTGTTGTAGTTCTAGTATGATCCAGATATGTTATATTATTATACATGGTCTGTTGATGGGTGTTGTAGTTCTAGTATGATCCAGATATGTTATATTATTATACATGGTCTGTTGATGGGTGTTGTAGTTCTAGTATGATCCAGATATGTTATATTATTATACATGGTCTGTTGATGGGTGTTGTAGTTCTAGTATGATCCAGATATGTTATATTATTATACATGGTCTGTTGATGGGTGTTGTAGTTCTAGTATGATCCAGATATGTTATATTATTATACATGGTCTGTTGATGGGTGTTGTAGTTCTAGTATGATCCAGATATGTTATATTATTATACATGGTCTGTTGATGGGTGTTGTAGTTCTAGTATGATCCAGATATGTTATATTATTATACATGGTCTGTTGATGGGTGTTGTAGTTCTAGTATGATCCAGATATGTTATATTATTATACATGGTCTGTTGATGGGTGTTGTAGTTCTAGTATGATCCAGATATGTTATATTATTATACATGGTCTGTTGATGGGTGTTGTAGTTCTAGTATGATCCAGATATGTTATATTATTATACATGGTCTGTTGATGGGTGTTGTAGTTCTAGTATGATCCAGATATGTTATATTATTATACATGGTCTGTTGATGGGTGTTGTAGTTCTAGTATGATCCAGATATGTTATATTATTATACATGGTCTGTTGATGGGTGTTGTAGTTCTAGTATGATCCAGATATGTTATATTATTATACATGGTCTGTTGATGGGTGTTGTAGTTCTAGTATGATCCAGATATGTTATATTATTATACATGGTCTGTTGATGGGTGTTGTAGTTCTAGTATGATCCAGATATGTTATATTATTATACATGGTCTGTTGATGGGTGTTGTAGTTCTAGTATGATCCAGATATGTTATATTATTATACATGGTCTGTTGATGGGTGTTGTAGTTCTAGTATGATCCAGATATGTTATATTATTATACATGGTCTGTTGATGGGTGTTGTAGTTCTAGTATGATCCAGATATGTTATATTATTATACATGGTCTGTTGATGGGTGTTGTAGTTCTAGTATGATCCAGATATGTTATATTATTATACATGGTCTGTTGATGGGTGTTGTAGTTCTAGTATGATCCAGATATGTTATATTATTATACATGGTCTGTTGATGGGTGTTGTAGTTCTAGTATGATCCAGATATGTTATATTATTATACATGGTCTGTTGATGGGTGTTGTAGTTCTAGTATGATCCAGATATGTTATATTATTATACATGGTCTGTTGATGGGTGTTGTAGTTCTAGTATGATCCAGATATGTTATATTATTATACATGGTCTGTTGATGGGTGTTGTAGTTCTAGTATGATCCAGATATGTTATATTATTATACATGGTCTGTTGATGGGTGTTGTAGTTCTAGTATGATCCAGATATGTTATATTATTATACATGGTCTGTTGATGGGTGTTGTAGTTCTAGTATGATCCAGATATGTTATATTATTATACATGGTCTGTTGATGGGTGTTGTAGTTCTAGTATGATCCAGATATGTTATATTATTATACATGGTCTGTTGATGGGTGTTGTAGTTCTAGTATGATCCAGATATGTTATATTATTATACATGGTCTGTTGATGGGTGTTGTAGTTCTAGTATGATCCAGATATGTTATATTATTATACATGGTCTGTTGATGGGTGTTGTAGTTCTAGTATGATCCAGATATGTTATATTATTATACATGGTCTGTTGATGGGTGTTGTAGTTCTAGTATGATCCAGATATGTTATATTATTATACATGGTCTGTTGATGGGTGTTGTAGTTCTAGTATGATCCAGATATGTTATATTATTATACATGGTCTGTTGATGGGTGTTGTAGTTCTAGTATGATCCAGATATGTTATATTATTATACATGGTCTGTTGATGGGTGTTGTAGTTCTAGTATGATCCAGATATGTTATATTATTATACATGGTCTGTTGATGGGTGTTGTAGTTCTAGTATGATCCAGATATGTTATATTATTATACATGGTCTGTTGATGGGTGTTGTAGTTCTAGTATGATCCAGATATGTTATATTATTATACATGGTCTGTTGATGGGTGTTGTAGTTCTAGTATGATCCAGATATGTTATATTATTATACATGGTCTGTTGATGGGTGTTGTAGTTCTAGTATGATCCAGATATGTTATATTATTATACATGGTCTGTTGATGGGTGTTGTAGTTCTAGTATGATCCAGATATGTTATATTATTATACATGGTCTGTTGATGGGTGTTGTAGTTCTAGTATGATCCAGATATGTTATATTATTATACATGGTCTGTTGATGGGTGTTGTAGTTCTAGTATGATCCAGATATGTTATATTATTATACATGGTCTGTTGATGGGTGTTGTAGTTCTAGTATGATCCAGATATGTTATATTATTATACATGGTCTGTTGATGGGTGTTGTAGTTCTAGTATGATCCAGATATGTTATATTATTATACATGGTCTGTTGATGGGTGTTGTAGTTCTAGTATGATCCAGATATGTTATATTATTATACATGGTCTGTTGATGGGTGTTGTAGTTCTAGTATGATCCAGATATGTTATATTATTATACATGGTCTGTTGATGGGTGTTGTAGTTCTAGTATGATCCAGATATGTTATATTATTATACATGGTCTGTTGATGGGTGTTGTAGTTCTAGTATGATCCAGATATGTTATATTATTATACATGGTCTGTTGATGGGTGTTGTAGTTCTAGTATGATCCAGATATGTTATATTATTATACATGGTCTGTTGATGGGTGTTGTAGTTCTAGTATGATCCAGATATGTTATATTATTATACATGGTCTGTTGATGGGTGTTGTAGTTCTAGTATGATCCAGATATGTTATATTATTATACATGGTCTGTTGATGGGTGTTGTAGTTCTAGTATGATCCAGATATGTTATATTATTATACATGGTCTGTTGATGGGTGTTGTAGTTCTAGTATGATCCAGATATGTTATATTATTATACATGGTCTGTTGATGGGTGTTGTAGTTCTAGTATGATCCAGATATGTTATATTATTATACATGGTCTGTTGATGGGTGTTGTAGTTCTAGTATGATCCAGATATGTTATATTATTATACATGGTCTGTTGATGGGTGTTGTAGTTCTAGTATGATCCAGATATGTTATATTATTATACATGGTCTGTTGATGGGTGTTGTAGTTCTAGTATGATCCAGATATGTTATATTATTATACATGGTCTGTTGATGGGTGTTGTAGTTCTAGTATGATCCAGATATGTTATATTATTATACATGGTCTGTTGATGGGTGTTGTAGTTCTAGTATGATCCAGATATGTTATATTATTATACATGGTCTGTTGATGGGTGTTGTAGTTCTAGTATGATCCAGATATGTTATATTATTATACATGGTCTGTTGATGGGTGTTGTAGTTCTAGTATGATCCAGATATGTTATATTATTATACATGGTCTGTTGATGGGTGTTGTAGTTCTAGTATGATCCAGATATGTTATATTATTATACATGGTCTGTTGATGGGTGTTGTAGTTCTAGTATGATCCAGATATGTTATATTATTATACATGGTCTGTTGATGGGTGTTGTAGTTCTAGTATGATCCAGATATGTTATATTATTATACATGGTCTGTTGATGGGTGTTGTAGTTCTAGTATGATCCAGATATGTTATATTATTATACATGGTCTGTTGATGGGTGTTGTAGTTCTAGTATGATCCAGATATGTTATATTATTATACATGGTCTGTTGATGGGTGTTGTAGTTCTAGTATGATCCAGATATGTTATATTATTATACATGGTCTGTTGATGGGTGTTGTAGTTCTAGTATGATCCAGATATGTTATATTATTATACATGGTCTGTTGATGGGTGTTGTAGTTCTAGTATGATCCAGATATGTTATATTATTATACATGGTCTGTTGATGGGTGTTGTAGTTCTAGTATGATCCAGATATGTTATATTATTATACATGGTCTGTTGATGGGTGTTGTAGTTCTAGTATGATCCAGATATGTTATATTATTATACATGGTCTGTTGATGGGTGTTGTAGTTCTAGTATGATCCAGATATGTTATATTATTATACATGGTCTGTTGATGGGTGTTGTAGTTCTAGTATGATCCAGATATGTTATATTATTATACATGGTCTGTTGATGGGTGTTGTAGTTCTAGTATGATCCAGATATGTTATATTATTATACATGGTCTGTTGATGGGTGTTGTAGTTCTAGTATGATCCAGATATGTTATATTATTATACATGGTCTGTTGATGGGTGTTGTAGTTCTAGTATGATCCAGATATGTTATATTATTATACATGGTCTGTTGATGGGTGTTGTAGTTCTAGTATGATCCAGATATGTTATATTATTATACATGGTCTGTTGATGGGTGTTGTAGTTCTAGTATGATCCAGATATGTTATATTATTATACATGGTCTGTTGATGGGTGTTGTAGTTCTAGTATGATCCAGATATGTTATATTATTATACATGGTCTGTTGATGGGTGTTGTAGTTCTAGTATGATCCAGATATGTTATATTATTATACATGGTCTGTTGATGGGTGTTGTAGTTCTAGTATGATCCAGATATGTTATATTATTATACATGGTCTGTTGATGGGTGTTGTAGTTCTAGTATGATCCAGATATGTTATATTATTATACATGGTCTGTTGATGGGTGTTGTAGTTCTAGTATGATCCAGATATGTTATATTATTATACATGGTCTGTTGATGGGTGTTGTAGTTCTAGTATGATCCAGATATGTTATATTATTATACATGGTCTGTTGATGGGTGTTGTAGTTCTAGTATGATCCAGATATGTTATATTATTATACATGGTCTGTTGATGGGTGTTGTAGTTCTAGTATGATCCAGATATGTTATATTATTATACATGGTCTGTTGATGGGTGTTGTAGTTCTAGTATGATCCAGATATGTTATATTATTATACATGGTCTGTTGATGGGTGTTGTAGTTCTAGTATGATCCAGATATGTTATATTATTATACATGGTCTGTTGATGGGTGTTGTAGTTCTAGTATGATCCAGATATGTTATATTATTATACATGGTCTGTTGATGGGTGTTGTAGTTCTAGTATGATCCAGATATGTTATATTATTATACATGGTCTGTTGATGGGTGTTGTAGTTCTAGTATGATCCAGATATGTTATATTATTATACATGGTCTGTTGATGGGTGTTGTAGTTCTAGTATGATCCAGATATGTTATATTATTATACATGGTCTGTTGATGGGTGTTGTAGTTCTAGTATGATCCAGATATGTTATATTATTATACATGGTCTGTTGATGGGTGTTGTAGTTCTAGTATGATCCAGATATGTTATATTATTATACATGGTCTGTTGATGGGTGTTGTAGTTCTAGTATGATCCAGATATGTTATATTATTATACATGGTCTGTTGATGGGTGTTGTAGTTCTAGTATGATCCAGATATGTTATATTATTATACATGGTCTGTTGATGGGTGTTGTAGTTCTAGTATGATCCAGATATGTTATATTATTATACATGGTCTGTTGATGGGTGTTGTAGTTCTAGTATGATCCAGATATGTTATATTATTATACATGGTCTGTTGATGGGTGTTGTAGTTCTAGTATGATCCAGATATGTTATATTATTATACATGGTCTGTTGATGGTGTTGTAGTTCTAGTATGATCCAGATATGTTATATTATTATACATGGTCTGTTGATGGGTGTTGTAGTTCTAGTATGATCCAGATATGTTATATTATTATACATGGTCTGTTGATGGGTGTTGTAGTTCTAGTATGATCCAGATATGTTATATTATTATACATGGTCTGTTGATGGGTGTTGTAGTTCTAGTATGATCCAGATATGTTATATTATTATACATGGTCTGTTGATGGGTGTTGTAGTTCTAGTATGATCCAGATATGTTATATTATTATACATGGTCTGTTGATGGGTGTTGTAGTTCTAGTATGATCCAGATATGTTATATTATTATACATGGTCTGTTGATGGGTGTTGTAGTTCTAGTATGATCCAGATATGTTATATTATTATACATGGTCTGTTGATGGGTGTTGTAGTTCTAGTATGATCCAGATATGTTATATTATTATACATGGTCTGTTGATGGGTGTTGTAGTTCTAGTATGATCCAGATATGTTATATTATTATACATGGTCTGTTGATGGGTGTTGTAGTTCTAGTATGATCCAGATATGTTATATTATTATACATGGTCTGTTGATGGGTGTTGTAGTTCTAGTATGATCCAGATATGTTATATTATTATACATGGTCTGTTGATGGGTGTTGTAGTTCTAGTATGATCCAGATATGTTATATTATTATACATGGTCTGTTGATGGGTGTTGTAGTTCTAGTATGATCCAGATATGTTATATTATTATACATGGTCTGTTGATGGGTGTTGTAGTTCTAGTATGATCCAGATATGTTATATTATTATACATGGTCTGTTGATGGGTGTTGTAGTTCTAGTATGATCCAGATATGTTATATTATTATACATGGTCTGTTGATGGGTGTTGTAGTTCTAGTATGATCCAGATATGTTATATTATTATACATGGTCTGTTGATGGGTGTTGTAGTTCTAGTATGATCCAGATATGTTATATTATTATACATGGTCTGTTGATGGGTGTTGTAGTTCTAGTATGATCCAGATATGTTATATTATTATACATGGTCTGTTGATGGGTGTTGTAGTTCTAGTATGATCCAGATATGTTATATTATTATACATGGTCTGTTGATGGGTGTTGTAGTTCTAGTATGATCCAGATATGTTATATTATTATACATGGTCTGTTGATGGGTGTTGTAGTTCTAGTATGATCCAGATATGTTATATTATTATACATGGTCTGTTGATGGTGTTGTAGTTCTAGTATGATCCAGATATGTTATATTATTATACATGGTCTGTTGATGGGTGTTGTAGTTCTAGTATGATCCAGATATGTTATATTATTATACATGGTCTGTTGATGGGTGTTGTAGTTCTAGTATGATCCAGATATGTTATATTATTATACATGGTCTGTTGATGGGTGTTGTAGTTCTAGTATGATCCAGATATGTTATATTATTATACATGGTCTGTTGATGGGTGTTGTAGTTCTAGTATGATCCAGATATGTTATATTATTATACATGGTCTGTTGATGGGTGTTGTAGTTCTAGTATGATCCAGATATGTTATATTATTATACATGGTCTGTTGATGGGTGTTGTAGTTCTAGTATGATCCAGATATGTTATATTATTATACATGGTCTGTTGATGGGTGTTGTAGTTCTAGTATGATCCAGATATGTTATATTATTATACATGGTCTGTTGATGGGTGTTGTAGTTCTAGTATGATCCAGATATGTTATATTATTATACATGGTCTGTTGATGGGTGTTGTAGTTCTAGTATGATCCAGATATGTTATATTATTATACATGGTCTGTTGATGGGTGTTGTAGTTCTAGTATGATCCAGATATGTTATATTATTATACATGGTCTGTTGATGGTGTTGTAGTTCTAGTATGATCCAGATATGTTATATTATTATACATGGTCTGTTGATGGGTGTTGTAGTTCTAGTATGATCCAGATATGTTATATTATTATACATGGTCTGTTGATGGGTTGTTGTAGTTCTAGTATGATCCAGATATGTTATATTATTATACATGGTCTGTTGATGGGTGTTGTAGTTCTAGTATGATCCAGATATGTTATATTATTATACATGGTCTGTTGATGGGTGTTGTAGTTCTAGTATGATCCAGATATGTTATATTATTATACATGGTCTGTTGATGGGTGTTGTAGTTCTAGTATGATCCAGATATGTTATATTATTATACATGGTCTGTTGATGGGTGTTGTAGTTCTAGTATGATCCAGATATGTTATATTATTATACATGGTCTGTTGATGGGTGTTGTAGTTCTAGTATGATCCAGATATGTTATATTATTATACATGGTCTGTTGATGGGTGTTGTAGTTCTAGTATGATCCAGATATGTTATATTATTATACATGGTCTGTTGATGGGTGTTGTAGTTCTAGTATGATCCAGATATGTTATATTATTATACATGGTCTGTTGATGGGTGTTGTAGTTCTAGTATGATCCAGATATGTTATATTATTATACATGGTCTGTTGATGGGTGTTGTAGTTCTAGTATGATCCAGATATGTTATATTATTATACATGGTCTGTTGATGGGTGTTGTAGTTCTAGTATGATCCAGATATGTTATATTATTATACATGGTCTGTTGATGGGTGTTGTAGTTCTAGTATGATCCAGATATGTTATATTATTATACATGGTCTGTTGATGGGTGTTGTAGTTCTAGTATGATCCAGATATGTTATATTATTATACATGGTCTGTTGATGGGTGTTGTAGTTCTAGTATGATCCAGATATGTTATATTATTATACATGGTCTGTTGATGGGTGTTGTAGTTCTAGTATGATCCAGATATGTTATATTATTATACATGGTCTGTTGATGGGTGTTGTAGTTCTAGTATGATCCAGATATGTTATATTATTATACATGGTCTGTTGATGGGTGTTGTAGTTCTAGTATGATCCAGATATGTTATATTATTATACATGGTCTGTTGATGGGTGTTGTAGTTCTAGTATGATCCAGATATGTTATATTATTATACATGGTCTGTTGATGGGTGTTGTAGTTCTAGTATGATCCAGATATGTTATATTATTATACATGGTCTGTTGATGGGTGTTGTAGTTCTAGTATGATCCAGATATGTTATATTATTATACATGGTCTGTTGATGGGTGTTGTAGTTCTAGTAT